>CAJVPT010006816.1:0-10673 GCA_910592055.1 Acaulospora colombiana
AGAGTTAGTGATATACCAAAGAAACAGAATGCAATAAAGAGACACTTATCTTCGGCCAAGTCAATCACCATGCCTCTGCCTTCCTTAAGTGTTCTTTATAGGAGATATTCTCTTCTTTGTGTCGTTTGTAAATATTCTTGAGAAGTTTGGGTTATACGAGGTGCTACGGATTAGCGATGACTCGCTGGGATAACCCACGACAATAGAAAATTATATCCTTCTTTTTTCATGTATTTCTTAAAGATTTTGCATTGAAATAATAGACAGTAGGTCAATAAAAAAGCAGTTTACATATTAAATTTAACTTCTTATCTGGATCAATTCTAATAATAGACTTACTTGATTTACTTATTTTTGATATATGTCTTAATACTAGCTTAACTATTATTTATTATAATAAAAATTCTATTAAAATATGTCATAAAAAATAGAAATAGAGTCTTATTACTTTATAATACTATGGTATTAAAAAACTTGACCTTCCAATCGATCAATCCCTATATTATTTGTAGATAAAGAATTGAACTAAAATAAATTAATATAGAACTTCAAGAAATATTGCTATCAAAGATAATAATTAATAAATTGAATAAACTATATATAAAGAATTTAAAGTATAAATATATCAGATGTAAGAAAGAAATCTAATTTTTAAATAAAAAACTGGAATGGTTCAAGAATTCTTTAGAGGGAAAAAGGGTGAAGTTAAGATTGAAGATATTGTCTCTTAAAAAAAGCTTATATTAAATTAAAAAGAAGATTTATAATGAGATATTTTATATACAGTATATAATATAGTGAAACAATTACAAGAATTAGAAAAGCAGATTCAAAATTTAAGGTATAGATTCAAAGTTATTTCTTTTCAAAGAAGCTCTCCAAGTTTATATTGTATATTTCAAAAAGAAAGATATAGATATGTTGAATCTTGACCTTTATATACAAATTGACTGAGACTTAAATTGTATTTAGAATCATATTAGAGGATCTGGAACACTATTAAATAATTCTATTAATATTATAAATGGTATTAGAGGTTCCTTGAATAATATCTGTCTTAATTATTAAAATGTATTTCAGGATATATTATAGATGGTGTTATAGCCCAATGAGACAATTGAAACAATCTAATAGTTTAATTATAACAAGATGTTAATTTATATAGACAACAGAATGTCAACCTTTAAAATGAAACCAATCAACTTATTCAGAAGTGAAATACCCTAAAAAATCATATCAATTAAGTTATTTAAGAACAGGACAATTTTCAAAATCAAGTTAATCAGCTTATTTGAGAATAAAACAACTTTCATAATGATCTTGTTTTAATGACCACAGCTTATAATAATGAACAGATAGAACACCTTTACTGGTGAGAGATTACTCAACAATTAGAAAGGGAGATGCAAAATTGTATTGACACTTTATTACTTAATAAGCTTATACTTAATTTTAAACTTCAGAGGTGTCAGAGACATAGTAGAGAATTATAATGAAAATATGACATATATGGCATTTGTGGTATAATGCAAGCTTGATATGGGATGAATAATCAAAACTCAAATGTATTCTTGAAATTATTTATAAGGTATTTATTCATCACTTAGAACAGGAGCTATAATAATACTGAGCAGATAAAGGATTATTAGAATATAATTGAGATCAGCTCTTTGATAGATATTACAATAAATTCAAGGCTCATAAAGCAAGTCATATCAAGTGGAAAAATAGAGAACATAATTCACAGCAATTAATTAATAATTTAAATCAACAAATTTTTGCATTGCAGAATAATAATCTATATATAAATAATAATCAAACAGGTATGATGGATTATAAATTAAAAAAATTCAATGTGTATTTTACTGAAGATCCCGAAGAACATGTCAAAGAATTTAGCTATGTTTAATTATTCAGAGGTTATAGAAACAATTAAAAACAATATTAATAATATAAATATATATATCTATTACAAAACCTGACTTTACTGTAGAAAAGGGTACTTCATGCTTAAATTATTGAGAGTCAGCTCCAGAGATACCCGATTCTGATGGAGAGGATAAAACACTAGACAATCCTATGGAGATAGATTTCATTTAAAAAAAGATCCAGCTACAGATGTCGTAACTACAAAATACAAAATTAAACAATTGGTAATTCCAGTGGCTATGGTAGATCCTAGTGCAAATTTCCCAATTATGTCTAATCATATAACCAAATGATTAAGATTAGTAATTGAAACAAAAGAAAAACATGACCTTGGAGGTATTGCTACCATCCCTACTGAATCACTTGGAACTGTTCGCAATGTACCAATAAATTTTGTCTGAGGCTGTACCATGTGTTCTAATTTTGCGGTAGTTAAATATCCCAAACCTATGTTAATTTTTTCAAATAAACTGCTAGATAAATATGATTATGATTTGCTCACATTGAAATGAGAATTATAAACTCGTATATAATGGTAAAGAGTATTTTATTTCAATAAATACACATAAGGTCAAAAATAAGCTTGAAGTAAATCATATCACAGCATCTCAGAATGATAAATCTTTAGTATCTGATCAAATTTCTCAGAAGATAGATAGTAGTGAGGATGACAATATACCATTGAAAAGTGGTGTGCTCCTGCAGGCCTTAGTTTTAGATTCTGACAATTCAACTTTAAAAAAAAATGCATGAGCTATGAGGAGTTAGAAAAACAACTATATACTATTCACAAGTCTAAAGCGAAAATAAATAATCTTTGTAAAAAGTTGCAAATGCATTATGAAAAGCTAATTGAATACATCTCCTTTAGAGATAATAGCATAATTAAAGAAAAGATAGATCTAAGTAGTACTTAATAGGCAAGTCATATTTGCTTTATTTTTTTCATCTCTTATGGCTTCTTTTTCATGTAATGCAACTAAATCCTCACTACTTATTTTTTCTATCTCATTAGAGTTATTAATAGGTATTGGATCAGATATATAAGAGCGGAGCTCATTATTATTGCAAAGAAATGACTCTTCGGGTCTACATAATATAGATTTAGACTGAGATTTGGAACTTTTCTTCTTTATTTCTGTATTGAGAGAAGTAGATTCTGGATATAAAGTATCTTTTCCAATTTTATTAAAATTTTAGATAGAGTTAGTGAGACTAGTGTAGATATCTCAATGGAAATAGTACTTTGTATTATTTGTTGTTGGCGCTTTCGATCTCATCTACTTGATGTTCATTAATATGGAAATCTCTCATAATTCTATACTTAGGTACCTTATCTTTGAGCGATCTAATTGTTTCTATCTGCTCAGAAGTTAGATATGTAGATTTTTGGTGATAATATGATTTTAGAAATGGTGTATTAATGGTTTGAATTTTTATCCAATATTTAAATGATATTTAATATTTTAGAATAATAAAAAATGATATCTATTATTATACTACAATAAAAAATAATATCTATCATTATATATGAATATGAAATATTAGCGTAAACAAGCCTTCAGCTAATAAAACTAATACAAAGTACTAAAAACTGAAATAAAAATTAATATATAACCTTATTCAACAATATCTAATATATCTTTTTAATAGTCTATGATATCTAGCTTTAAATATCGTTATATAATAATAGAAACTATTAACGAAATTAGTTTTATTAACATTTGTATATTATCTATTATTTAGTGTAGCAAACGCAAGGTGTTAATATGACAAATGTATATACATTGCAAAATATTTAAGGCTATCGACTTGGTAGTATAGGTGAAGAGGAGCTAGAAAAAAAACTATACGATGCTATCAAATCCAAAACCGAAATCAATTAGATTAGTGAGAAATTGCAGGATAAATACATAAAACAAATGAAGGCATTTGATCGAGAAAGAAAGGGGTGGAATCGGGATTCGTTACGAAATAATACCGAGATCCAAAAGTTACGCACCACGCTTTGCAGATTATTAATGGGCATAAGCAACTACAAAATGAAAATATCACTCTTATTACTCATAATGCAAAAAAAAGATATTTTTATTGCTAAATCCAAGGCTAAATGTGCGACAAAATCAGAGATTAAATCGCTTCAGAATGAGATGAAATTATTGAAAGATAAGTTAGATTTATCTCAGAAGGACTCATCAAAGAAAGGGTCCGAAATCATGTCTCTCAAGTCTAAGATAGTTGAATTAGCTTTAAAGATTAGCGAATTGGAGCATCTGAAATCCGTGAATGGCGGGGATAGCGAAAAAAATATATCGAAGTCAAATAATATATCTGCAGTATTGCAAAGCAATGACACTTACATGTCTAGTGAACCTAGTAAAAATCTCAGTCAGTATCTAGTACGCAAAAAAAATATGGACCAGATAACACATAGTGCCGAGGAAGCTGTGGTTAGATTCCTTGACTCATCTCTGGTTCCTGAAAAAATTGATACTGGTATATCGTCCCATACCGATGATGAGATTACTGAACTACTAAAAATTGATGCCGAGATCAGTCCCAAGATAGGCGATGAAATTATCGTTAATGAAAGTGGTAGAGATAACATATTAGAACCTGTAGTCCCCCCCTACCTCATACAACGGGAAAATCACAATTCCTCTTTGATTGAACCACATTCTCAGATCTCGATGGGAGGGGTAAACGAAATTCCCGTTATGGAAAACACTTTGATGTCACCCCTATCGGCATATACAGTATCTTTCTTATCTTGTTAATTATTGCCGTTATGAGGTTTGTGGTATTGAGACGCACGTGGGGATTGGATAGGAAAAGTGAGCGGTTACTGAATACGTGGGTCGGTTAACGAGAATCGTCTATTTAAAGTTGGATATTAATTATGTACGAAAAAAATAATACAGTACCATTGTATAAGCGTCGGATACACAGTATCTCCCAATATTAGCGATACTTAACAATGTACGTTATATAGTTTATCAACTGTTTTTTATCACTTCGTCATGGCGACGATGTAGTCTTCACTTCACATGATGTATCGTATATATTGATCGATTCTTTCCGTATATTTTGGAAACTATTAAGAATATGTCTATTATTTTCCGATATGTGGGGGAGAGTAGGAATTTCTATAACCTTTTCTCCTTTTTGCATCGTTTCGATAGAACCTATTTTATCTAGATTTTTTATATGTTCTTTATATCTCATATGATATACTAATTTATGGAAGAATTGTAGCAATTTTTTTAATAATGTCAATATGTTTCGCGAGATTAGAACGTATCGATTTTTCTATATCCGCCGAAATTAGAATTTCTATACGTACCGGTTCCTTGATATCCAATTCCACCTTTTTTATTGCTTTAACATATTCTATTAAATTCTTCCAAATTATAGAGATTGGGTCGTTACTCATAAAGTATTCATAATTTATCCATTCACCCTGAAGAACTTCATACGCATTTCCTGTCTTTTTAGATAACATCTCTCTCCAGCATCCTTATAAGCACGTTTATAGGCGTATCCACGAGCAGATATCATTTTAGAATCGATTCAATTAACCATATTTATCTCCTTAATATACGACTCGAGCCACTTATTGGCCTTATTTTGAGCATAGGTGTCAACCTGTTTATATTTCTCATCATAATCAGTAATTTTCATAATTTTGTCGGTAAATGGTGGTTCATATTTTTTATCATACATAATAAATCGGGCGCAAAATCCATTAATAGTATTTTCGAAGTAATGGGGTAAATCAAATTTCCTATTTAGTTCTTTTGCAACATCCGCGAATTCCATTTGATCAGCCTTTCTTATTGCGAGCTTAAAACCGGATAAATTGAAGATTTATTAGGATGGATTATTACATAACTAAAGCGATCCTTAGGATCAGGAATCTTGCTTTCATATTTTTCTCTCATCCTCTATAAATCGTTGGACACACATTAGGTTTCCATGCATTAGTTTCTATCAACTGGTCAAAATTCCATTGATTGGGATTGGTTACAGCCTCTTTAGAACCTCTTCAACAATCTCATGGAGTGTTCGATTATTGTTAATATCCATCGCACCCCACATTATTCGATTTCCTATAGTTTTTAAAAGTTGGTATTTACCTTGCTTCACCGTATCAAAACCTTTAATGAAAAGTTCTTTTGGCTTGAAGTTTGGAACTTTTTTATGTGGTATTCCGAAATATTTCTTTTTACCTGTAAATACTACTGGGAATAAAACTTCTTCATAAGCCATTTTAAGATACTGTAGGTCGATCTATTCTTTATTCTAAGATATGTATTCACATCGTTGCGTAATTTCTCCATTACTTTCATGGTAATTTTAACCATCTCGGTCTAATATTCCAACTTTGAAATTGTCCTTTACCATTATTATAAGCGAGTTCACATTCTTTATAACATTCAGCAGGACAAGTGAGATACAAAGAATCAGTATCTCCATATTTGATTCCAAAACTTTTCTTCTTAGTTACATACTTAGCAACAAGTTTAATGTTGTATTGCCCTGCCGATGTGACACCACCAGCCAATTGTAGGAAGAAGAATGGGGATAGACTATTACCTGCTTCTCCATAGGAAGTATTCATATATATTTTTACTGCCTTCTGTTTCGAATCTATGCAAGTGTGATCAAAGCAGATGGAATTGTATTCTATTTTAAAATTTTCATAGGTTTCATTGATAAGAGTAGTCAAGATTTAATTCGTTTTTCTTTATCTTCAGCATTTCTTAGAATATGATCAATAGCATCAGTCACTGATAAATTCTTCTCTTTTATTTTACTAATTGCTAATTCCATATACTCTTTTTTTGTTACTAAGTATTCCCAATTGAGTCTTCATTTTATTTTGTTTATTAAGGAGATCTTTTAAAACTGACGGATATAACCCCATTTTATTATTTTTATTTTCATGTCTCATAGATCAGGCATGTAAAATTCGGCCATTAAAAGGAAACTCGATTTTATAGATGTCTCCAACCTTTTCTAATGCACCTGCCTCTTCTGCTAGTAGAGTCATTGTTTCTGGCGAGAGATTATAATTCATAATAATACTTGGATATAACGATGCGAAATCTAAACCTGTAACAGGACGTTTGTTTCTAGACCCTTATTTGTGGAATACATAGGCTCCAGGAAATTTTCCTTTTTCTGTCCGTTCGGAAGAAATCATAGTGATTAATATATCTCTTTTCCACGCTTCAGCACCTAATAGATTACATACCTTCATACCCCCGCATAATAATGTGAATCGAATAAATAAACATATGCAATTGAGGCCACCTCTCTGTAATTATTTATTACGTTTCTCTTAACCATAAGGCTTTGGCAACTAAGAGAATCAACAATGCAATACTTAGCAATTTCACGTATATTTTTAACAGTCTCGGGTGAGGTATTCTCCTTGCTTCATGTGTAATATTCCCTCATAACTTTTATGGTAAATCTATTTTACTATCAAGATCATGCATTTCTAAGAAATACTGTAGTTAAGCAATTTGTTCTCAGATTTTGGATAAAGTTTTTTACAACATACTATTACATCAATTGGGACACAACCGGGAACTTTGAGAAAAGTGGATTTGAAATTTTCTTCTGGGGTGATCTTGATCTCAACTACTTCCCGATTCTTTATCTTTTTGCTATCCTTGTTTTCTTTTTTGGAAGATTCCCCCATTATTGATCTTTATGAAAGAAATCTTTGTAGAAAGGCTCACCTACCCCCCATAATAATTCCAAAGAAGGATGCTATCGATTGTAGCCTTTTTACGCGGATTTGCTGACATTTTTGTTAACATCCAATCCAAAATTTTCTATTGAGTAGCTCTTTCCACAACAAATGGCCAGTCATACTTGGAACCATTAAAAGTGAGTTCGATATCAGGAGCTAAATTTCGCCAACATAAAGCAAATGTTTTTAATAGATTTTTCTCATTTCCACACACGATTGTAATCCAATTTGGGTCCTGTGCACTTTCAACGTCAACAAGGCAGATTTGTTTCAATGGCTTTGGGTCATTTTTCCAGTGAATTGCCATACAAATCATAAATATATTATCTTCTTTATATCAGAAGGGTAGGTTTTATATAATATTGTGGGATCCTTAACACGGTGAAAATTATTAACGGACAAATAAAAAGCATGTCCACAAAGTGGGGAGCGGGCACTATAAGGCATTCTATCATTATTGTATTTGCAATTAGTTAATAAACCCCACCCAGAAAGTGGTATTCTATACTCTCGAGCAACTTTTCGGTAATATGCACTCATATCATCTGAGGAAGTTTCCAGCTTAGGTTCCCGCTTTGCTTCCTCGATTTCCGACCTATGCTTTAGTATAGTATTAATAGCGATTAATCTTTGTTTAGCAGTAGATGTAACAATACGTAGATATGTCTTTTTTTCTGGATGATATCCCTGATCGGAAAAGCCTTCACATGTTCTATTCGGAGCTCTGCAATTTCTACAGTTTCTCCGTCATTTTTTCCTTTAACAAGAATATCCTTTATATTGGACTCAAATAACTTTGTATTCTCATTATTAGGAACACGAATATCGAAGAATACTTTAATTCCTGAAATAGTTACTACAGCTTTTTGACCATTAACGAGATAGCCATAGAGGCGTAAAACATAATGTGGTATATTATTTATATATTCGTTATATTCTTCAATATCAACGGGCATAAATGGAATACTTTTCCCAGTAACTAAATCACTTTTAGTAATCGCTGTTGACCCATAATCTTTATTCTCTTTAACTATACTATTACGACTGGGACGGGTCGGTAAGTAATCTTCTCCATTATAGTAAAATGCGCTTTCCTCCTTACTTTCCGAAATCTGTGATTGAGGAAAAGCTTTGGCCCCCGGTGGTAGAAGGCCCCGTTATTTTCTATTGCGGAGCAGGCCCAAACGGTTGACCCTAAAGGGTCATGCCTCGAAGAGCCTTCCTCTATCTCTGACTCGAAATTTTAGTTATCCACAGCTGGCACATCAGATGATGCGGATACAATAGGCATGTTATGTTCACTTTGGGTACTCATGTTTTTTCTGAAAGTATATTAATCGGAATTAAAAAGTTCAAAATGAAAATTAATTCTAAAGAATATTGATCGGTACATATTATATACTGTACTTAATCGAGATAAACATCAAAAGAATGGCATTTTATCGTTGTCCCTATATCCTTAGAACTGGTGAAGTCTGTAATCGGTCATGTTACCATCCCAATAGGTGCAAAATTCACCGGGATTCACCTATTCGTTATCCTTACAAAGAATATGGTTGTGTTAAGTTAACTAATTCTGGTTATGGTTATTGTGATACTCATGCGCAGAAACATCGTAGAAGAGAGTATAGGCATCAGAAAAAGCTGGAGAAGATGGCAGAAAAAAATACATAGTATGAAGGTATATGTCGGGGGTCGCGTCCAGGCTGACTAGGTAAATTTTACTTGGACGAATTTCCTGGACGAAAAAAGATAGCTGAATGGTGTTTTTGAGTCGGAAGAAAAGGTTTTAGACTAGCCGTCCGAGTTGTCTAGGTTGTCTAGGTAAATTTTCGATTTCTTTACTCTTACATTTTTTATCTATGAGTATAGAGCATATATAGGAATACAAAGGTATACTTTGCATATAAGGGTATACATGAGCTATTATCGTATACCATAGGAAATTTCAGAATTCTATTTTTTACCTAGACTACTTAGACGAAAATAGAACAAGTATAGAAGAACAAGTTAAACCTAAAATAAACGTTTCTCTCCTATAATATTATCCGTCCAAGTTGGCATATTTTTACCTGGACGGAACCTGGACGATTTTTTTTTCTTGGACGCGAGCAGATCGATTTTAACCGCATTCTAGGATAGCATTTGCGCGATATATCTCGCATACATATTTGGTAGCATATACCGATAGTATTTTTGATAACATAACCCGATAACATGTATATAGCATGTCCGGATGGCATTTATTTGATTACTTTTTTGTTTCCGAAAATAATGCCTAAATCACAATCGAAGCGTTATTTTAAATTTGTATTATATTTTGTTATCTAAAGATTTGTATTTTAATATAACAAAAACGCCTACTGAATGTACTTGTTTATTCGGATGTAATCCTGGTGAAATTTGTATAAACGCTTATACAGAACCTGAGGAATGTAGTCATCGGGAAGCCGTAAGAATGGTACCATGTAAAGAATGTGGTATATTAACAGCTTCAATTACTGGAAAACGTCTATCACATTTAAGGGAACGCTATGGTAAATGGTTACGAAGCAATAAACTCCGAGAAAATATACAAGAAAAAAATATGAAGTAATAGAATTTTTCATAGTAACAAAAAATCGGCACACTTTAATATAACATGTCTTGAACCAGATATAGCATTCGTGTGATTAATTTTTTCATTAAATAATCTGTGCGATATATAAAATGAGTTCTCAAGATAATATTAATGGAACTAGCACTGCTAATCCAAATTGGTATAAAATTGAAAATGACGTAAAAACAAAGCTTATAAATTTTCTTCAAAGTAATGAAGAATCAATTTCTTTAGATATAAATAACACTATAGAGTATGCATTTTATTTATATTATTTGAAAAAATACTGCTCACAAATGACGACACATACAGTTTGGGACAAATCTTTTTGCCCTTTTTTATTTCGCAATAAATTGATATTCGTACATACTAACCAATAAT
>CAJVPT010006817.1:0-10670 GCA_910592055.1 Acaulospora colombiana
TGTCTCTTTGCCGTTTGATTTTTTGTGACTTTTTCCAAGAATTACCATAAAAGGAAATTTTGAAAAAAAAAAGGATCGGATTAGGTCCCTTAGTAAAAGTAAGTGATAAATTAAATAGATTAGATTATATTAAAATACTTGAGAAACATTTATTACTTTTAATTAATAGTAATTTTAATTATAAGGGATATTTGTTTCAAAATGATAATGCTTCAATTCATACTGCTAAAGATATTTAACAATGGATTTTAGAAAATAAAATTAGGATTTTACCTGATTGACCAAGTCAATCTCCTGATTTAAATTCAATTGAACATTTGTAATCTGAATTGGAAAAAAAAATAAGAAATAAATCATAAAATATAAAAAATTTAAAAAAATTAGAAACTGCATTACAAAAAGAATGAAATAAAATTTCAAAAAATCAATTAATGAATTATATAGAAAGTATGTCACAAAGAATAGAAGCAGTTATTAAGAATAATGGGTGACCAATAGAATATTAATTTATATATAGATATTTTATTATATAAAATACAATATATTAAAATTTTAAATAGAATTATCATGTAAAATTTTATGTAATTAATAAATAAATAATGTACAATACTTTTGTCCAGGTAGTATAAAATAGAGATTAGTATTAGAAAATTTGCTAAAATGTTTAACAAAAAAAGAATTGGGAAAGACTGGATAATACAGAAAAGAATTCATGAACTATAGATTCAAAAAGATAAAATAATAGATTAATTAACCTTCTGGAATTAATTCAATCTATCAATACCTTTGATACCTTTTTTAAAACTATTAAAAACAAAAGCTTTATAACTAACTTAACCTACAATAAACTTTCAGTACTACAGATACTCAAGAAAAGAAGACCAGATATTTATATTATAATGACTTGTCCAGTATATGAACTTAAAGAAGAGATATTAAAATTCCTTTTTAAATATCTAGTCACTAAAAAAGCCAAAGAAGATATATGGTAGAAAGCAAAAAAGGAAATCAATTGCTACATCCATAAAGAAATTGAAAATAAGAAAGAAGTTTACTTTACAACTAATAATTGAACAGGTAGATGGCTAGACAAGATCCAGCAATCTGATAGAAGTCTTTTCAACACTATTTGTGAATACATAAAAGAAAATAAACTCATTTCTTTGAAGAATTACCTTAAAGCACAACTCAAAATTTCTTCAGTATCCATATAAAGTATAATCAATAAGCTTTGTTATAAAATAAGGAAAAACTTCAAAGAGAATATCTGAAACAGCTATTGTACTAAAGTAATAGAGTTGAAAAAGAAGCAGAATATTACTAAAAAGGACAAAAAATCTAAAAGACCTAGGTATAGATCAGATACACAGACTATATAAGAACAGAAAGAATCTTCAACATCCTTAGAAAACCTGGAGAAGAAAACTTTTGAAAAAAAAGAGAAAAAGAAGTATATAGAAATCATTACGGATTGGGTTTATTATAGTACTAAATAACTTGATTTTAACTGCAGACAAAATTTAGAATGATCTATAGTAATGACCTGTAGGCAATGATTTTATTAATTAAAGGATTTATCCAAGTTAATAAAGGAGTAAAATATTATTTCCTAAGTTGTATCTAGAGAAATAGATTTTTGATAATGGGTAAGTTAGCATGTAAAAGTCAAAATATCTTGTAAATATCTTTGTATATATACAATAAAAACATGTCATACTGACCTGATTGTGGGTTAAAAAAAAAAATATTATTATTATTATAATTGATAAGAATCTCTTATTATTTAATAAAACATTTTTACTATTATATATCAAAAGAATTGTTAAAAAATCTAACTTTTTAAATAATAGAAGAAGTTTATTGATAAAATTTTTTAATTAAATATAATTATTAAAAAGTATTATATTAAAATAATATAGTTTGATTATTATTAGATTATATAAAAATTTGAAATTTATTTTAAGTTTTCTATTTATTATAGTATAAATAAATACAAAATTATTACTTAAAAAGATTGAAACTAAGTATATTATTGGTAATAAAGATTTTTATTAGATAATAAGTTTTTTTAGATATTATATGAAAAGAAAATCTAAATTAAGAATGAATAAATTTTTTAGATTATTGAAAGAAGAAAGAATATTTTAATAGAATATTTTTTATTAAAAAAAGTTTTCAAAAATAAATTTTTGAAAGAAATTAAAGAATTTTTTATTATTTTTCATAATAAACCTTGAATAAATACTCTTCTAATTTATTACTTTATTATTAATAAATTGTCACTACTGTATATTTTATCAAGTTTATTGAAATATAATAAAGTAAAATATTATTATTAAGATTAAACTTAAAGGCTATTACTATTTGTAATGAATTTGTTAGATTTATTAATAAAGTTTAACTATATTATATATTATACAGCTTAAGTAAAAATATACTTATATCTTTAAAATAATTAATAAACTAGATTTTAATTTAATTATAAATATTACAAAAAATAAATAAATATTTTTTAAAAAAAAAAATCTTTAAATATTTTATAATTAATTTTTTTTTCTTTAGAAACTTTTTAATTATTAATAAATAAATATATTAATTGATATTTCTTAACTATTATAAATTAAATATATATATATATTAATAATTTTTAAAAATACTTTTTAAATTTTAAAAATAGTAATAAGATTTTATTAATAAAAAATTCGGAATCTTTTGATAAGTATCTTTTTTATATACTGTATATTAAAGAATTATTAACAATTTTTTAATACAAATATTTTTTTATATATTGAATTTACTATTATTATTCTCAATTAAATATAAAAATATTTTATAAATAAAAAAATTATATTTTGAATTATTTAGTTTAAAATTTTAATTAAATGGTAATTAAAATAATATTAAATATACAAGTTTAATAATATATTTTAAAATTTATCAATTTTTTTAAATTTTAAACTTAAATTTTATTTTTTTTTAAAAAAACAATAAATGTATTCTAATTTTATATAAATATTTTAACCAAAAATTTGTATTGAATTAAATACAATAGTATAATTGATTAATTTATTTTTTATATTTCTTTCTTGAAATATCAATCACAATCTTAAATCTAATGTAATAAAGTATCCTTGTTTTATATAAATGATTCTAAACTGAATAGTTGAATAAGGTCTTAAGAATGATATACAGCATCTGATTTGTATAACATGTGATATAGATTTTTTTTAGTAATGATAATATCATAGATATTAATACATTTTGTCGTTTCGTGAATCATCACTAGCAATCAAGAGAAGATAGAGTATAGTAAAATACATGTTCCCTTTAGTAAGTTTCTGATATTTTTGCTTGATATGTTTACATTATTAATAGCATAATATGCTGTAAAGTAATTGTAGTGATTTATACAAAGATTTAGAAAATTTTAATAGTTATGACATGTAATAAAGTGTGATCAGATATTCCTTTATCATTTTTTGTGTAAATATATATAATTTATGAAAGATTGAATAAGAATGATTTATGAAATCATAATTTTAGATTTCAAAATTATTAGTTACTAATAAATTAATGATTACTGTTTATTTTCATATTTAATATAATGATTTGGATTTTATTTTAAATTATTCTTTAAAGATTTCAACTATTATGAAATTCAACTTCAATATTCTTAAAACTCTAAGAAACTTCAGGCTTCTCAATAGCATCTCTTTGCTTTAGGAGACGCTCATTCATAAAACTCAGACCTTTTACTTCTTGAATAATTGTTTTATTAGCCATCAATATATATTGATTTGATGTCCAATGCAAGTTGATACTAGAAACTTGTTCATTGTTGCTTTTTACATGCCACAAATGGATAACTCAATCATCACCACCAGATAATAAAAAGTTTGTGGTTCATACAATACTAAGAACAGATCCATAAAGATCGATAACAGTTAGACAGAAACCAGATACTACAGACCATAACCGCACCATCTTATCATCACTACCCGATACCAGTTGGGTGCCATTTGGTGAGATCGCTACACTTCTAACCCAATTACTATGTCCTTCTAGAATGCGTGGTTCCTGTTCTAAATTCTTGAGGGACCACAGCCACACAGTCTTATCATCATTACCCGATGCCAGTTGAGTACCATCTGGTGAGATCGCTATACTATTTATCTCATCATTATGCCCTTCCAGAATGCATGGTTCCTGTTCTAAATTCTTGAGGGACCACAGCCGCACCATCTTATCTGAGCTATCCGATGCCAGTTGGGTGCCATCTGGTGAGATCGCTACACTTCTAACATAACCACTATATCCTTCCAAAATGCACGGTTCCTGTTCTAAATTCTTGAGGGACCACAGTCGCACCGTCTTATCTGAGCTATCTGATACCAGTTGGGTGCCATTTGGTGAGATTGCTACACTTCTAACATAATCAGTATGTCCTTCCAGAATGCATGGTTCCTGTTCTAAATTCTTGAGGGACTATAGCCACACTGTCTTATCTGAGCTATCCGATGCCAGTTGGGTGTTATCTGGTGAGATCGCTATACTATAAACATTACCAGTATGCCCCTTGAAGGTGTGTATATTCTTCAATGTCTTAGTATTGTATAGATAAATTTGATCATAACTACCGACAGCAAGCAATTGTCCATCAGGAGAATAACAACAACACTGATACCAATTATCGTAATTTAAAAAAGGCATCTCTCCAAATTCAACTTCTGATATATTAGCCAAAGTGAAATCAGCATATTGCAACCACACCCTCGAAAATTAACATTATTTAGATCTGCACCTTTAAATTGTGCGTGATCAAATAAGCCATAGCTTAGGTCTGCACCGGCAATGGTAATTCCATTTAGATCATAATTGTTGAATTGAATCCCTGATTTAACCAACAAAGTAATCGCATTAGCAGCTGCCGTCTCAAGGGCCGCTTCCGTTTTGGATCTTTCGATAAAATTTAAAAGTTTTTTTCTAAATGCATCTTCTTGTTTAACATATTTAACCAAGAAATGTGTTACATCAAGATCAGTTATAAGATTTTTCGTGATGAATAGCTTCCCCGCATTCTCATCATCTTGACATTTAGCTGAAATATTGTCACGAACGGCTCTGACAATGAAATATTCAAATAAGGACTTATGCAAAAAGCTATAATAGTTCTCATTGACACCGTATTCTACACATTTTAATGGATATCCACTTCGCAATAATCTGGTTTTTAGATTTTTACCAAAAAAGGAATCACAATCGGAGTCATCATTATCATCCTCAGAATATTTTGCAATTACTTGTCCTATTTCATATAGTTTTATTGCGAAAACCTTAACGTGATCTAACACAGCACACGTAAAGCCTCCTTTGTTATTCTTTAACTCTTCAAAGAATTTTTTCTCTTCATCTAATAGTCGTAATTCAGTTGTTTCTAAACGCATTTTGGCTTTATTAAACCATAGTTTTATAAACTCATCATATAAATCCAAGTGGGTAAGCCTTGTGTTATTTTCAAATTTCTTTGTTAAATTGAGAATGACATCAATAGCGATCTTTAAAATAAAAGGATTGCTTATCAAGTCAATTAAGTTTGATATCTTATTTATGGCCTCATAGTACTATGTAGCTTTTGACTCATCTGCTCCAACGTATTTTCCAATATATTTGTTAATTTGATCAGGTGAAAATGGGGCAACTATAAACTCTTGAAGTGCTTCATAGTTTGGTAGCTTATCAAATCTATGTGAACAAAATTTATCTTTATATCCAGAATTTAAATATTCGGTATGACAACTTATGATAACTTTGGCTTGCCATTCGTGGAGATTATTTGTAATGTAAATATTTTGATCCTTATTTATTTCATTATAGCCATCTAAAATAAAAATAAAATGGCATTCTTTAAGAATTCGAATATCCTCTTTTAAAAATTCTCCTTTATTTTTAAAGTATTCGATGATGAGGTTGTTAATTGGATCCTTTATAGTTGGCAGAGAGATAAACAAGGGAATAATCTTTTGTTCATTTATCTTTTCTCCATTTTTATACTTTTTCTATAACAAGTGTGTAAGCTTTTGAGTAAACGTAGATTTTCCAGCTCCAGCATCTCCTATAAGTAAAAGAACTTCTTTGTTCAAGTTTTCTAAAAAGTTAATGGTTTTACCAAGTAAATTAAAAGTTTGTTTATCGTTAAGCTGATATTTGCACTGCGGATCGATGTAGCATGTCAAATTATCTATTTCGAGTCCTTGCAATTGTTTTATTTCAAGCTTATCAACTGTTTCAAAAAGCTTATCAACTAGAGGTTTCTGTTCTCCCAAGCTTTTTTTAGATAATAATTCTGCCTGTTGAATCAGCAACATCTTAACATCTCGTCCCATATCATGTGCTATACTTTTGATGTCATTTGTTACAATATTGGTAACAAGTGACATGCTATTATGGAAATCTTTTGTGGCGTCTTTCAGTTTCTTTAGCAATTCATCATTCTTGACCTTAACCTTAAAATGGAAAATATTAAATTTCTTGTTTTCATAAAAAAAAAACAAATTTTATATGGAACTTATGTTATTTGCTTTTCCAATTTTCATGTACCAAGTCATTTGACTTATTTTATTCACATGATTCTTTATTTCAATTAATATATTTTTATAAGCTTCTAATGATTTCTCGGCATCACCTTGTGATCAGTTTTCAATGATAATTTCTAAATTTACTTGTACTCGGTTAGAAATATATTTACAATCCTCTTTGTTATGTTTGGAAGTTTCCACTAGATTTATAATATCTTGAGCAATATTGGCTAAGGTATCACCAGCTATTGGTATTGCACGTAAGGCTTTAACAACACCGACTTTAGCAATTATTAACCCAGTTTCAATTAGAGATTCCTCCATCATTTTGATGGCTTAGAGAAAATGCTCGCATTTATACATACGTATTATAGTAAGTAATATAATATGTATTCATTACGTAAATTTGTATAACTAATATACATCACAGATTGTTCTATCTGGCCTTCTTTCTCGTATAACGTATCTATTATTATTTTTAAGTCCTATATCATAAACAATAAGTCAAAAGGGGGCCTTTTATTATTATGTACGTAATTTACGTATACAATATATCTGATATTAAAAAACATGATTTATCAGAATATTAAAATTTTGTATACTTAAAAAAATATGATCATGATTACTTAAAACAAATGAGGTAACATTCTGGCGAATATTCTATACTGTATTTTGATATACAGTACATACAGTAAATCTATAGACAAAGGTAGATTTTTACACTGTGTTATGGTTCTTTGTATTATAAAGTTTCATTTTTTTTTACAAAATAATTTCAATTATTAAAAGCTTGAATATTATTGAATAAGGGATAAAAAATAATGATTATAAACGAATAATTAATATACTTATATGATGTTTCAAATAAAAGATGTTTGATAATATTGACTCAAAAATAATAATAATCATCATAAGTATTTAGTTTTAAGAAAAAAAAATAGATATAGACATTGTAATACGCAGTATAATATATTTAGAATATTAATATTACCTAATAATAAAAATATCATTTTTAGTTTTACTAAGTTTATATTTAATTTAATGTAAAAGTTAATTAATTATAAATTAAATAATTTTGTTAAGTCAATTAATAATAATAAAAGTAGATTTCAAAAAACCATTGTATGACCCTAGAGTATAACTGAATAAGGATTCCCTTTTTATTATCAAAAATACGATTAGATCTTACTTAAATATATGATTTTACTAATTTGTAACTTTACAATTAAATAAAAAAATTAGATAATATAATAATTGAACTACTTTTAATAAATATAGATCTAAAAACAATTAAAAAAAGTTATAATATAAATAAAATCTATATAATATATATATTATCATATTAAGCAGGTATAAAAATATATTTTAATATATTTATAATTAAAAACTCATAAAAAATATACAAATACTATCTTTTAGGATCAAATATCTTGTATAAATAAATATATATATACTATAGATTAATAAAAGTTGATTAATATTTATATTTTTTTAAGTACCTATAACTAGGCCAGATCATCATTTTATTAATTAATTAAAAACATAAGTATATTTTCATTCAAGTAGTATGATACATATTATAGTTAAACTATTATTCTAATTTAATTAACTTATATGAGTATAAAAGTCTCTAAGTTTAACCTTAAGAAAAATATTTCATTCTGTAATATTTTTGGATAAAAACTCTCCTAGTCCACTATATTATTGCCAGCAAATTATTATTACTATATATTTAACAAAGCCACTGGAATACAGAAAACAAAAGAGATATATTTAAAAATGTCTAAGTAGACAACAAGAAAATAAAATAGTAAAAATTGAAAAAAAAAGGGGTTTAACTTCTTTCAAAAATCGATTTCTCAAGATTTCTTCTCAATAATAAATATCCAATTTGAAATATTTGAATTATATAAAGAACTTATCTACTACAGTAATGACCTATAGGCAATGATTTTATTAATTAGAGGAATTATCCAAATTAGTAAAGAAGTAAAATATCATTCCCTAAGTTGCATTTAGAGAAATAGTTTTTCGATGACAAGTGAGTCAGTATGTAAAAGTTATAACAATTTGTAAATACCTAGCATATATATAATAAAGACATGTCATGTTGACCTGACTGCAAATTAATATATATATATATATATATATAAAACTTATCCATTCTTAATTTTAATTTTTTTCTTATATACTATTTAAAAAAATATATTGTCTAATAGAAACCTTTACTTCCAGGAACATTTTATCCTAATCTTTTTTGAACAATAATTTTTTATCTACATGTAATAGAGAGGTGACTTATAATGAACTCCAAGTTTTTATATGACCTAATAGAAACTGGACCATATTATTTCAATATAATATATTCCAATAGTTATGTCTAATTAAATAAATTTTACTAATGTATATCTTCTATTAATCAAAAGGTCAGATTTCTAAACAATCTTTTTACCTTATAATAATGAAAGAGTTCCAAACAGTAATATAAATTTTTATCAATTACAATATCCTTCAATAACTTTTGAGGAAATATATTCTCAATTATAACTAAAGGATTGGAGCTTAGCATAGACTAAAGATCAATTAGTCTTAAAACCTAATCAAGATAAAAAAGAAATCTTGAACTTATATATTGTCTGATTGAAATAATAAGAAAAAAAGATCTCAGTTTAAACAAATAATAGTTTTTATATTACTTGGAGATTTGTTACTTATATCTTATTGGTTTAATGAAACTTGATTTGTAGATTAATTCAATTGAAGGAATAAATAGAACTGGGGTACCAATCAACTCTTTCAATTACAAATAATGTTATTAGAATATATATATATAATCAATAGAAGCTAGTTTATAATTTGTTATTAATATGTTTTATGTTATCAATCATATACTAGATTATATTATACTATCAGAAATTCAAGATCAAAATAAGGTAGACAAAATTCTTCAAGAAAATCATTAAAAATAGTAAACACACTAAGAGAGTACAAGATAAAATATGCAAATAGAGGATAATATGTCTTTCACTATCAACAAATTCTCTATTTTTTATTCCTTTTAACTCTATAAGGTGACATTCCACTTATTAGTCCTTTTACTTTCTAGAATCTTTATGTTCTTAGAGAAGAAGTATATATTGAGTCTATTCAGGTCATTAAAGATCCAAGTTTTTATTTAAAAAGGGTTATAAACAAGTAAATAAGAGTAGTAAAGATAAGTAAAGACAAGTTTTAAGTTGTTTTAATGAAAGTATAAAGACTTTAATAGCAAGGAAGTATAATACTTCTTATAAACATCTTTTTTATATATAATCAGATGATCATTAAAAAAAGCTTTTTGATATATAACAAAATATTATAACTTTTATTTTTAAAACTTATTTACTTTTAATAAATTAACTTTATATAAGATATAATAATTTATAAAGTAAATAATTATTAATATAATTTTTATAGAACTTTCTTTTAAAAAAATTAAAAAATATAATAATATAAAACTAAATAATATTATGAAAAATAAAGACTTATGGGTTAATAGCACAGTGATAGTGCTCCCAGGTTGCAATCATAAGGTCTGTAGTTCAATACCACTTAAGAGCTAAAAAAATACCTTCTGATTAGGTTTATTGGTTATCTTGTGAAAGTCCTACCCAATCATCTAGATCCTGTCAAAATTAATTAGATTGCATAAAGATGGGACCTCTGGTCTTTCGAATGATCGTGGGCTGAAAACAGGTCGAAACAGGAAAGATTGCATGAGAAAAGACTTCTGGTTTAGCTCCCATAAAAGCCTACAACCCCTACTGGTAGTGATTACAACAGATCGAATCGGATCAGATTTTAACTAGATTTGATCTGATCCAGTTTTTATGAATATGAATCGAATATGGATCCGATTCATTTTAAACTGATCTGATCTGATTTTAAACTATAATAGTTTGATCCGATCTGATTCAAATCCGAATTTGATTTGATTCGATCCAATCTGAATCCAAATTTGATTTGATTCGATCCGATCCGAATCCAAATCTGATTTGGATTCAATGCAAAAACAATTTGAAACTGATTTGATACATTTTGAATCTGTTTTAAAGC
>CAJVPT010006818.1:0-10669 GCA_910592055.1 Acaulospora colombiana
TAAATAGATAAAAATGGAAATAGAATGAAGATCATGACTAAAAATAACTATCCAATGGTAGTAGATGCTATTTTTATTACACTATACTTTTTCCTGATAGCCCTGCATAGTTTAAACCTTTGAAAATATTATTCATTTTATAAATATTTTCCATTCTATTAATAAAGATTTTGATGAAACACTTTCTTATGATCTCTAGTAAGATAATAGGTCTGATATTTGAAGTTCACAATCCCAAGATTTCAGTTTGGCTATAGAATATATATGACTTTGTTTTCATTGTTTCAGAATAACTTCCCATCTTAAGAAGTTATTTAATATTCTTCTCAAGAAATTTTTTCACTTTTGGCTTAACCTTTTCAGCATTTCATAACTGATTTGAGATTTTTCTGGAGCTTTGTTATTGGGAAGTATTCTCAGTATTTTACATAATTCTTCTTGTAAAATTGATTCAAGTAGTTTGTTATACCAAACTGTTTGAATATATTCTTTTAGTTTATACACTTCTTTTCATTCTTCTGATAAACTATTGTAGTTAGTATTTTTTTTTTGAAGGTCTTATAATGATATCATCTTATTTCCTTTGCTATTTTATCTTTTTGTATTGTGATATATTTATTATTCCTCTATTTAATCTTAATCCTATCTAATACTATTTTACTTTTTGTTCAGTTGATTAGGAAGCTGACCATCCATCTTTGATTGTTTTTCAAATCATCACACCTTTGTTTCAAAATAGTTTTAATACTATCTCTTATTTTTTTGGCTTTCAATTTTTGATATATAAATTTGAGACCTTCTATAGTATATTAAATATCTTATTTCAAGAATTTTTATGACATATTAGAGATACTATACTGGGTGCAATAATTTTTGATTTAATAATTTGGATTATGGATACTATTATATTTTATATAGCTAATCTAAGGACCTGTAGCTTGTCTATTTCTTTTGATATTTCTGCTTTGTTATAAAGTCTTTTAAATTGTAATGCTTTTCTATAGCTAATAAATTTGATACTGTATTTGTAATGCTTTTCTTCTGACTGAAGTATTTTCTTTATTGTTAATTTATTAAAGGTTGCTTTATATAACAGTTTCTCAAAAGTTTTCTACAGTTTGTTTTCCTGATCTTCCTTTTCATCTTGATTGGGTTCTTCTTGAAGCAAAGGTTCTAATAATAGTTTAAATTTGTGATCTATACTTTCACAAAAGACTTGTTATTGTGATGGAGATATTCCCTTTATATCAATTCTCCTTGATATATTTATAGAGAATTTTGTGATTCTGCTTTTTGTGAAAAGATCTTTGTTATATAGTGTTATTAGAAGTATGGTGTAGTCACTTCCTATAACATCTTTCATGTCTTGATTATCAAATTGGAGTAGTGAATGATTTGTTAGACTAAAAGAAATCCAAATATAATCTATTCTACTACTACTTATTAGGTTTCTCCCTGTTGAAGTTTTTTTTTTGCCTTCCCATATGGCTTGCATATCTATAAAGTTCTATTTATCAAGAAAGTTAAATAATAGGATTTCAGGTCACCATAATGGTCTGAAGCTTGCTTTGAAAGAAGATTTTCTATTTTCTGATAGATTATAGGTTACATTAAAATCTCCTATTACTATTGTGTAAAAGCCTTGTTCATGTTTTTTTTTTAATAAGATTAATTATCTTATTCTATACCATTTTATATCTTAGTTTATTAGAAGGAATATAGATTTGTATGATACAGATCTTCTTTTTTTTACGAGCATGTTGGTAACAATAATATATAGTATCTTTTTTCTTTTTCTATTGATGCAACCTTTTTTTCCAAATCTCTTCTAATTAAGAAACTAACTCCTGCTCCAAATGGTATATCTTTGTTGATACTATGAAAGTGTTTATAATTTTTTTGATTATTGAATGCCCACTGTACATTAACTTATGTTAGTTTTGTTTTACATAACCCCAATATGCCTATTCCTTGTTCTAGTATCTTTTCAATCAGATTTTATTGTTTTGTTATATCTGTGATCCCTCTGATATTATGTGTACTGATTCTGATCACCCTTTTATCTATATCATCTTCTTTTTGGATTTTCTTAAATAGTTTGTATCTACTATTATTGTTTAAAAAATCTTTTCACTCATTTTGTAAAAATGTTAAGATATTTAGATATCCCATTTCTTCCAACCCATTATTGTTTATTAAAATTTATTTGTTGTTCATGTCTATAGTTTTTGATGAGAAGGCAGTGGGCTCTTGCTCCTTTTGATTGTTATCAAGGACTGGTGCATCTTTAGGAGTAGTTTGCTCCTCTATTACTTAGTCTGGATTTTTTGAAGACTGTCTGTTCCTCTAAAGTATCTATTCTAGCATGTAGTCTTTCTATATTGACTAAAATACTCTTAAAGAGATCTTGAAGACTTTCTATTTTAGGTCTCCCTTTATTTTTCAGGAAACTATGTCTATTAATTCACTGATTCCTAATTGATTCTCTATTGCTTCCTGTTGCTAGATATTCTCTTTTTTTGTTCTTTTCTTGTTTTATTTTATTGTAACTTTTATATATAATTTATCTCTGATTTTTGAAGCTATAATAACTTGATAAAGTGGAAATAAAGTTTGTTGATTTATTATCTGATTATATGTCTGATGTTGATTTATTATCTACTTCATTGCTTCTGAATCTAAATCTTGTATTTCTATTTTCATTTTTAATATTTTGTCTTTCTATTTTGGAAGTATGCTTGATACTCCAAGAGAGGTAATGAGCCTACAAGAAAATATATTGTTTTCATGCTTTATTTATTTCTTCTTTCGTTTTGAAGTAGACTACTGTAAAGTTATGCTTCTTGAGTATATAGGAATCTTTGAGTGTATAGCATGCCAGCTTGAATACCATTCAATGCTCTGGCTATTAGACTAGTGTAGGTTTTGTCAGTATCCAGGAGTCTTGCTAAATTATCGTTTTTTTCAATTAATATCTGATTTATTTTATTGTCACTAAGCTCAAATTTAGAGAATATAGTTCTTGACATTTCTGTACTGATTGGAGTTATTCAGATTGCTTTAGGATTCAAGCTGAAATATTTGTGCCATTTGATATAAGTCTTCACCCATGGTTTTGTGTTTACCTCATACATAGATATGAACATTTTGAACTTCTTTATATCTTTTTAGATATACCTTTATAAGGTTCTTATTGACTTTTTGATCTATATTTATTAGATATATCCAGACCTTGGTATCCTCTTTGGTTTTAGATTCTTAAAAGATTTTTCTATTTAAGTTTCTTTCTGTTTTTTGTTTCTTGTAGGTAGTCAAGGGTGTTATATATTGAATTGTGAAGTTGTCTTCTTTTCGATTAACTTCTTTTATATATCTTGTAATGTTTTCTTCTTCTTGTATCCAAAAGACAATTCACTTATTTCCATTAATGAATTCTTATCTTACTGACTTCTTTTTTCTTGTGAAAGTTTGAGAATATTGTCTAAGTATGCTTTTGTTTCATCTTCTGTTTCTCCTGGAATATTGATTGCTATTGCTACTAGTCTATAAATTCTTTTCTTTTTTATAAAATATGGATTTATTGATAGTGCCATGTCTCTGTTTTTAGTAGTATAAGAGCTGTGTTCACTAATATATTATCTTTTAACTGTTTCTTGGAGTTCCTATAATTCAAGCTCTTCTGTCTCCTGTGCACATGTTATTGTTTCTTCATTATCTACTATTGATTTATTATCTACTTGTTCGATGATCTCCATTGATTGTTATTTTGATTCAGTATAGTTTACAGGATTTTTGATAATTTCTATAAACTTGTCTTCGATATAGGGTTGTAGGATATTTTCTTTTATCCCTTTACCTTGTTGCCAGAGATATGTAATATACTAAGTTAAAATTCTTTTCTTGTAAAAAGTTGTCATGTCAACTTCTAATATCTTAGCTATAATACTATCTAATATTATATATATTTCAGGTAATAGGACTATTAATCTATTAGATTCACTATTTCTTAGTTGTGGTAATTGTTATAAGACCCATAGAATAGAGTATTTATTATATTTTTATTGAGAGGTTGATTAAGATATTTATTATATTCTCTTCTCTCTTATTAACTATTTGTAATATACATTGTTTCTATTCATGTTTACTGGCTCAAATTTGTTAATAAATCATATAAATACTTATTTGTATTTATCAATGATCTATTTTTAGATCGTGGATAAACCTTTTTGAGATTGTTGTTGTTTATGTATTTCAATTAGATAATACAGAACAACCCTATTTGTTATTTTGATATGTTTATTTGTTTATATTGATGATCCTATCCTACTTTTGAGAGTTGCTGTCATGCTTGTATAGAATGTTGATCAACTTATTTAGATAATAAGTTGTATATATATATATGTGTTTTACTTGTCTCTTTTATGTATATACTTGTTTTGCTTGTTTGACTTTTACATATTTGTGTTCATGTGACAAGCTAGAGGATAGATATATTGTTTATATGTATATGTACGTTTAGACTGTCTTGTTTTTAGTAAGCTTTAATATTCTTCTGAGCCTTTAAGTAACTGAAGCAACCTAATTTATCAAGTGAACTTAATTACTTTTGGGATTCCTTATAGTGTCAAGAAAGGTGTTAATTTGCACTGGCCTGGCTGTGAGTTATGTGAAGTTAATATTGGCTACCTTTTTTTGACTATAAATCAGTTTACAGGTCTCTTTTCTTTCTTCTAAAATTTTTAAAAAAAGAAGTAAAAGGAAGTTAGTAAAGCAGTATATACTTCTTTTCTTGATATTTCTAGGTAACTTGTTGTATATGTGTTAAAAGTGTTTAATAGCTTGGTTCAAAAGATATATTGTTTTTCTTTGTATGTTTAAACTGGTTCACTTTTTCCAAGAAAATTACCAAAAAAGGAAATTTTTGAAAAAATAAAGATTAGTGGAATGGGGTTTTTTTTAATTCACAAAAAAATATTAAATTAATAAAAATTTATTTAAATAAAATTATTCATATTGTTTTAATACAATTCAGAATTGTATATAATATTATACTATTATTTATTATATTACATTACAATTCGAAGCTACATTTAAACCTTTTAAGTTTGCTAGTAATTCTTTATTTTTGTTTTCATTCGATAGTAATGCTATAATGCTTGTTCCAAACTCTCTTCTTAAAAATCTTCTTTATTTTTTTACAAAATTTATCAATAGCCCCTTATATTATTATTGTTGAGATCTTAAGAACTTTGAGATACTCTTTTAGGATTTTGGACTTGTTTCTATATATAAAGACATAAACTATGTTATATAAGCTTTCATCCTATTGTTTGATATCCTGGATCCATTTTAATATTACTTTTTTATTTCTGCCTAACTTTCATTAAATAAATTTTTTGTTTTTCTGATATATTGAAGAATTTTACTTTGAGATTCATTCTATATAATTGATCTTTCATTCTGAGTCTTGAAATATTCAAAGAAATGTTTTAGAGTTTTCTTTTATTTATTTTTTTTTTTTTAACAGGGTTACAGAAGTCCAGTTTTATTGAAATTATAGTAGCGAATTAATTAGATACAATTGAATTAAAGCTATAGTAAAGACTATATTATTTCAGATTCTATAACTCAATTTCACCTTTCCCTGGAATAGTAACTAACAGTTACAATAAATCCATTTGTTCCAGTCTTTCATGTAACCCATGTGGCATATTGCCAGAAGAAGCCCTACTACCCCCTACCTATATTCAGGCCCTTATTATACATACTTGCCATCGGCTGACTTAGACCTGAGACCCTTTTTATATCTTGTCCCGCTAAATATTCTTTTTATACTACTTATTACAATATGCTTATGAAATATTTACATGAAGTCTTAGATGTCGTCTTGTCCTATTTGAGTACTCTTTTTATATGATCTATTATAGTCTGCCTATGGGATGACCATGTGGAGTCTTGAACAGGTTATCGAATTTGATAAAAATCCTCTTCTTTTGTTAACATGCCTAGGTACCATTAGTCTCTAAATTTTTATAGAAAGCAGATCTTCAGCCTATCTGCAAGAGCTTGTTGAAACCTGTCTTGTGACGAGGTGACTTCAGCACTAAAACTGGCTGAAGCATCTTGTAATTTTTGGTTATCCCATAATTGAACAGGATCTTGGCCACAGGTGGCAGTGATTATTATTATAAGATGGATAAGATCTTCCAGTACCATCTAGGCTTTTAGGTGGTACTGCCTCACAGTGGTATTGAACTTGAAAATAGTACTTGAAGATCTGGGAGTACTATTTCTATACTATAGACCCATAGGTCAGAGTTTTCTTTTATAACTTGTATATCAAATATATTATATTTAAATATAAGTTTTTTTTTTTTTTTTGCATCACTTTAAGAATAGAAAGCTTATCATGGATTAAATTTATTAAAAAGCTCTTATTCTTATTGATACTAAAGAAGATGTAAAAGATATTATATGAATTGAATTGTCTTCAAAAAATTTATCAGTCATTTTTTTTATTAGGATATATCTATTAGTCTTGAATATATTTTTGCTCAATTTAGACTAGCCCTGTTTTATTTGTATTCTATTTTTTAAGGAAATCTCTAATACTGATATCAATAATAAATTTCTTTTGGGCTACTATTGTAAGAATATGGCTCAAATTAGATATTTGTTATCAAATCAAATGATTTTCTCTTCTAACCTACTTTACTAATCTATCTACTATATTGTTTAACTTATTGTCTTGATAAGTCTTGATTTTTCAACTATGAGGTAAAAATTTTTCTTTCATACTAAGTCTTTGATTCAATTTTATAGTAACTAATTAATTATTTTGGTCTATTTCCTTATAAAAATAAACTTTTATAACTAGATTATCTTCTATATCAGATAGTTATATTACAATCTGTATATATAGTTGCTTTTCCATTTTTGGATATTTTAAAGATTATAGTAAGTATGATTAAGATTTTTGCTCTTATAATAATGGTCATGATATTATTCTTGCTAAAAATTAATTATTATGTTGTTCTCGATTTGAATCTATGCAAGACCCATTTCAAGTTCATTTTTGTTTTCTATATATTGCTTATAAGATCCATTAGTAAAAAAGTAAATTGCTTTGTAATTTTTTTATAGTTGTATTTAAGACTCTTTATTAGATCTGTTATATGTTTTTTTAATTATATAGCCTGTTTAATCAGTTTGACTTTTCAATTCTCTATTTATATTTCAATCTTTTTTGATCTCAATAAATATATAATACTTGATTCATTTATTGATATTGTGGACTGCTAGTTTATAAGATTTCCTGGAAGTATAAGTAAATTCTTTTTTCTAATACTTTCTTATCTATTTAGTTGCAATAGTAACCAGGTTTAAAATATATGTGAAAACATTAATTGTTTAGATATATAGAAATGACAAGTAGTACTATTTATGATAGAATTATAAGTAAGTTGATATAATATGAAAAGTACTTATCTATTTGTATTTTGATTTTTCCTATAGTAGTTCCTATTATTTTAGTCAAAACTTCCCAATTGATTTTCTACTTGTCAGTTTTAAGGATCACTTTTATCATTTGAAGTTTGTATTTAGTCTATTTTAAAGTTCAGAAGAACTGTTTCAGCAAATTTTATTATTCTATAACCTTTGTTATAATTTATATATATTAGCTTAAAATAAAATCTTTACGAATATCAATAAGAATTTAAACTGTTTTTCATGTTCTTATTATTAGTATGGTCATATTGATTAACTAATTCAAAAAATTATTTTGATTTTTTTAAAGAAGTAATACCATTCATATATATTTTTTTATCATTTATAATTGTTTTAATAGATATAGTGCCTTCTTGAGTATTGAAGATTCTTTTTTATTTTCAACTATTATATATAATTTATAGTTTCTTTGTCATGGCTAGAAATGTAGTAGCAAAATTACTTTTCTCAATTGTCTTAAGTTTTATTGAATCATTAAGTATATTTTTGAACTTTTAGTATTTGAGTTGATTTTATTTAAGTTAAATAACTATTGCAATTCCTAAAGCTTCACTGTTTTTTTTTTTTTTATTTAACTTACAATCATGTTAAAATGACTTGTCTTTATTAAGATACTTAAAAAAATATCAAAATAATTTATAGACTTTCTTACATAATGACTAACTTATCTTTGTATATTAATAATTAAAGAATTATACTACTTAAAAATATAAGGAGTCCACTAAGCTAGTTTGGACTAAACAAAACTAAGTCTCAACTAAATACTCTAAGTCAGATTTAAGGAACAATATTATGCTCTCCTAGTAGCTTGATATAGTATTGTATCTCTAAGTTAACCAAAGTTATTGCCAACAGTTTGTTACTGTGATTATCTCAAAAAATGATAAATTGTTAAAGTTGAACTGGGGAAGAGAAAAAATGAAAACAATTTAAAACCTTTCAAAAGATTCTTTTTTATTTTACAGTTTCTTCTCAAGAGGATCTTGCCTGATTAAAATATTTTTTTTTTTGCTTCATTTAGACTTTAGAAAGAATTTTCTTTGTCATCACTTGCAACATCAGATAAGTTTTCATTTAAACATATACCAGATTGGAATAGTCCAAGAGAAATTAAAAGACTTCAGCTTCTATATTAGAAAGCCTTTTTACTATTTGAGAAACTTAGAGAAGAGATAAATTTTTTTATGTGAATCCATCTCATCTTTTGATATTATAACTATTTCCTAAGATTGAATATATACAGTTGAAGAAAGACTTCTTCTAGAACTTTCTTTTCTACAACACCCATAATATGATAAAAACATATAAGTATAACCAATAAAAGCTTGTTTACTTTTCATGAAACCAATATGTTTCATATTAGTCAATTACCTTTGGTAAGTATTTGTGCTATCTAAAATTTAAGATCAAATTGAGATAAGCAAAATTCCCTAGAAAATCATGAAAGTGATAGCTCTAAAAGGCTCAACAATAACCAGAAGGAGAAAAATAAATCCTTTTATTATCAAAAATCTCTATATACTTCACATTTCAAAGATGAAGAAGACCTTTATATACTTCACTATTGATTCTTTTTCCTTTGAAAACTTTCTTGTCATTGATATCAAAGGTATTACTTGACTTGTTCTTAGTCACCAGAAATCAAGTTTTTGGTCAAAAAGGATTGTAAACAAGTAAGGAAATAGAAACGATTCTTAAAGTCACTTTTTAAGGTGTTTTAAGAAAAATATTGAAGACTTTTTTAACAAAGAAACAAAAAACTTCTTGCAAACATCTTTTTTTATATATGATTAGAAGATCCTATACTCTTTATTTATTACAAAATAATATTTATATATATGCTTATTATATTGTAAATATATTACATACTATGTACAAACTAGTTCAGACTTGACCAAAGTCTATTTAAGGAAAAGTGCATGACATTATCTTAATTTTTCCTAAAACAATTTTATAAAGTAATCTAGTTATTAAACCAATGTGTACTAAAATCTGAACCAGGATTTGATCCTTTGGTGTGATCTAATGGATTTTTTCCTTCATCAAGATTTCTTAATAAATATTAGTCACTGAATTGATAATACTTTTAAGCATCCCACCAGTATAATATTTACTCTTCCTAAAGCTTCACTATTTTTTTTTTTTTTTTTTTATATCCACAGTCAGGCCAGCACAGTATATTTATTAATCTTTAAGAAAACTAATAGAGATACATTGGGCAATTATATCATAGCTAAACTAAATCTTATGCTGACTCACTTGTCAACAGCTTTCAATTTTCAAATGAACTTAAGCCTCTAAGTGTGACCTTGGGGATAATATTTTGCTCCAGAATAAGTTTTGAGTAAAGACCCTCCTAACTTATCCATTATTGCTAGCAGGTTATCACTACTAATTATCCTCCAAGAAACTGATTTCGAGAAACTACAAAAGGGGAAAGGGAAAATAAAAGAAAAGAGATATCTAAAAATACACAAATGTGCATATATGAAGAGAAAAAAGAAAAAAAGAAATAAAATGCTTCATATTCTTCAAAGGACCTCTACTAGAAACCTCCTCTCATTAGGAGTCAACTCTTTTGGAATATTCTTCTTCTTCCTGACCATCTAAGAAACTTATCTATTTATGATTTTGATTATTTTTTTGTAACCATCTGAGGTACTTATCACCTACTCAGATCCAGCACCTTGCTCGTCACTTTCTTTTATTCGGTATTAATTTTTTATCCCTTCGCGCAGACCTTTATGACTTATAGTGGACTCCAAGTTCTTATGTGGCCTTTCAGTCATATTGTATAACTACTAATATCTTTCAACAGCCACACCTAATTAAAGGAATTTTACTGGTGAGCATCTTCCATTGCCCAAAAAGCCAGATTTCTCAACAGTCTTTTTGCCTTGCAATGGTGAGAGAGTCACATAGAATATGGGGATCCTCGTCGATTATGATATCATTATACAATGTCTGGGGAAATGCATTCTCAATCCTAGAAAAAGGTAGTGGCTCACAGTCTTCTGCTTTTCGGTCTTATTGCTTGACCGGAATAAGGAAATTACCTCTCTCGCGTACTTTGCTTGACCAGAATGATAGGAAGTTGAAGACCTCAGCTTGAACAAATAACTGCCTTTTCATAATCTAAGGAATTTAGTGTCTATCCTAA
>CAJVPT010006819.1:0-10668 GCA_910592055.1 Acaulospora colombiana
CACATGATCTAAAAATAGAACTACAATAATACAATAGACAAGAACTATAGATAATAATCAAAGAAAAATACAACTAATAATTAAGGCTAACACTAGGTGCTATTAGTATGTTTAGAGATAATCATAAAGATGGTTGAGGTTCTTTTAATAATTTTTACTAGAATTATTGATACTGTAGTATAATTTTTGCCTATGTATCAGTATATGCTTTATTTAGATATTTTTATCTGTGTATTATGTAATTACTTTTTTGTTTTTTGATAATATTGGTAATATATGTACCTTTTTACCATATTTGAATTTAGAGGCATCTATCCATTCAGATATTGTATGTAAATATAGGTCTCAAAAGTGGAAACATGAACAAAAGTCAAATGTCCTTTACTAGGAAAAATTAAAAAATTTAAATTAATAACTATAAAATAACTATCCACAATTGTTCTCTATTATCCAATCATTGATTTATAACATTTCTTGACTTTTGTCCTTATTAAGTAAAGAGCTGTAAATTTTGTCTCTCAAAAAAAAACATAAGTGATCTGCAAAATTTTATATACTAAATATTTTAGGGACCCATCATTAATTATATATAATAAATCTAATATTGTGGATAATGCTACATGTAATTTTTGCTATTGTTTCCACTATTATGAATTGTTGCAGGTATTTGATGACCTTTTTACTAATGTCATCTCAAGTAATTATATTCTAGAGTTAATTTTCTTCTAAATGATTATATATTTCTTTTTTTATTTGGTGTGGATTATCTTTTTTTTTTTTTTGCAGTAGCTTCTGCATAAATGGTGAATATTATTGAGTCTTGATTGTTTATATCATGATATTTGCATCTGAAAATGTATATATTGTCCTCGATATAATTACAAGTAAAGTATTTAAATAATTTGTATATTTCTGGATTTTTGATATATAATTTGTCCATAATGTGAAGTTTTAATTCTATAGTTTGATCATGAATTTTTTCAGATAATGATTCATTGTGTGGATGTATGAGCCTATGAGTTTGGTAAAGTATAAGTACTTGATCAAGTTTTGTCAATTTATGTCTTTTTTGAATAATATACTAAAATCTTTGTTTCTGTCCAAGATTATTCACTGATGTATAAGCTTTACTTGTCTTACAATTTGGTAGATTTTCAGATTATATTTGTGATTTCTGTATTTACATTGAATTTGAAAGAGATGATATGATATGTAAGACAGTTTTGTAATAGGATGTCATCATGTATATTGTGTTTTAGATCTTTTTTACAAGTTTATTTACTTGTGCTAGTTCCGTATTGCTATTTTTATTTTTATCTATCTTGATCCACTCGATCTGAGTATATCTCAATTGAATAAGTATAACTAGATTGTAGATTATTCTACCTTTACTTATGTTCTTAATCTGTATCAGCTTTGCTTTTTTTAGTTAGTAATAAGTTTTTGGGAGTTAGTGTGGATAGTAGCTCTTGTACTAATTAATAGAATACTGGTGACAATAGTTGCTACTATTAACTTAATATAAAAGGCTGAACTCGACCTATAATACAGATGCTTATTTCATTTAGAGGAAAGAGATTGTCTGGAATAATTATATCTATGCTTATGATATTAAGGTTGTTAGTTTTAAATGTACCATCTATTGTTATACTTGTTGCTTTTGTACTCTTGAGATATTTGTGAATTTAGATGAGCTTGTTTAAGGTAATTTCTTGTAAATAAATTATTTTGTTTAGATTTTTTAGGTTTGATGGGATAAAATTTATTTCAATTTCCTTGAAGACTGAGTTTGGCTCTATAATCTATCATTGTATACTATTTGATAAAACATGAAGTCTATATTATATTCTGTTGTTATTGAATATATTTATCTTTGTAGTTTTTATAATTGGAACTTGAATGGCTTAATTAGGTCATATTCTAAAGCAGCACATATTGTTCACTATCAATATTTTTATTTAGTTCACAACCTGGGCATCTCATTACTGGTGAAATATTTATAGTGATATACTGTTGAAGTTTATATAGTTATTTCTTCTACTGATTGTTTTTCCTAGATGTAGATCTTGATTTTATTGGGAGATACTGTATACCAGGAGCATTCTTGTCTATTTATTTGATTTTATGTATTCATTGTTTGTTGTCACAGTTAAGCTTTGTGATTTAATATGTTGTATAAGATATATTTATTAATTTAATTCTGTATATTGTATTTCTGAGTTGCAAATTATGCTAGTTCTTTTCTCTTGATTGTTTTGTTGTACAAGTTTCTTACTTGGTACTAGTTAAGGGCTTTAGTGCAATAGGTATTGAAAACTTGTTCAATTCATATAATGTGTATATATTAAGTCCTTTTTAATTGTTGTTATACCATTCTTATAACATTTTGCCTTCAATATAAGTAAGGCTTCATTGTTGCTTGATGTTTTAATATATTTTTGAATTGAAAAGTTTTTGTTTATATGTTTTGAAGTATATCTTGAGTTAGATTGGATTAGATTAAAAAGGTTTTAGGACATTTAATAAATATGTTTTCTTTTTGCCATACTGTTTACTGCAGTTGTTAAATGTATAATTTAATAACTTATTCTACTAAATTGTTGCTAGAATAGAGTTCTTGTAGATTGTTATAGTGTTTTTTTTATTGTCTTGTCTCAATTTTATCAAGTTGTATTGGTTACTTAGATATAAAACTAATATAGGGTTAAACTGACCAGCTGGACTCATTGCTTGAAAGAATTATAAAGTTTTTTTGTCTATATATGATATTTCAGTTTTGATTAGAACAAGATCACTCAGTAGATATTTTATTGATAGAAAGAGGACATAGTTTATGATATAGTTGTTTATTTGTCTGTGATAACCTTCCTTAGTAATGTATTGAAGATCATATTGACTTTAGATTTGATTAGTTTATAGTAATACACTTTTTCTTTTTATTTTTTGTACCAGACTCTGAGAACTCTGATTGCTAGTATATTTAATACTGATAATACTTCATGTTTTTGAAAGGTAGTGCTTTCTTGTAGACCATTAATGATAAGTAATTCTGATTTAAGTAGATTAACTATAATATTATTTAAGTAGTAGAATAATGCACTGACTTCTATTATAGTTTCCAGTTATTTTCTGTTTTGTGTTATGAAAATACTATTATCCATATATGCACCACTGAAATATTTAGTATTGTTGGGCAGTAGTCGTCAAGTATAGATCTGTGACATGTCAGTTGATAACCTTGTAAAGAGCTTATTGCTTTAATAAGTGGATTATAGTAGATTTGTCAGAGAAGTGATAAGATTTTATTACCTTGATTGACACTTTCTTCTACTATATAAGGATCTACTATATTTAGCTTAGATAAGTTATAACTTTATTGGATCAGTTTGAAATACAACTGTTGAAAATGTTGATAATTTTGTTTAGTAATTTAATTCTGTGAAGTGTTATTATGAGGTAGTCAATGTTAACAGTATCATATGTTTGCTTTTTTTTTTTTTTTTTTTTTTTTTTAAAAAAAAAAATGCTGGCTCAGCCTTACTTTATTTGGATTAAGTAGAAATGTACATATAATTTATACTATAACTATCTATGTTAATCAAATTAGTTCGATAGAGAAACTCACTTCGCAGTTTGTTGTCACCCTAATGGGAGCTAACCAGCCAAGACTGGGCTAGTGCTATATAAAATAATAAAAATGTGGAAGGGGTGTGTAATATTTTTTATGTATTTTCCTATATAATTGTTTACCAGGTCTATATATTGACCTTTTATATATTTTTTGAATATATTGAGCTGTGTACTTTTCTGTGGGGTGCTGTATCTGGATGTTCATTCAATTTTTCATGTAATACCTTGCAGTTTTTTCCATTTCTGAAATTCCTCGCATCTTTGGATCCAGATGTTGTATAGGTATTCACTAGACTCTTGTCTAATTTCTTTTATGTATTTGTATATTTGTTGTTTGTTTAGAATATATCTGGCTACTAGGTTGTATGTCTCTTTGAGTATAGCTCTTTTAATAGTATATTTGAGGTATTCGGTGTACTTCAAGGAATTGTTTCTTAGGTAATTGTTGATTTATGCTTCTGTATCTTTTATTCTACTATATTGTCTAACTTTGTTGATGATTGTATTTCTTATGTACTCTTCTATTCTCTGTCGATGGTCCTGACATATGAAAGGATGTGTGCTTGTCTCTTTGAATCTGCAAAATATGCATTTGTTGTCTTTGTACAAGTTTGGAAGTCTCTGATAGAGTTTTGTTTTTGTTTGGAGTTCTTTATTCCATAAGCATGAATTGAATCTTCTTTGTTGTTAATATGTCCAGTTGGTGTGTTGTTCACTTATTCTAGTTGGTTGTAGATTGGTCAGAGTTGTATCCCAATATATGTGTTTGAGTATCCGATCACTGAATTCGATTCTTGTTCTATTCAGTAGTCTTCATCTGACTAGGTGTGTTGCCTTGATCAGTTCTTTGGCCATAGTTTTTATTGGGACTTCGAGTGTATTGTTGTCCCATTGAAGTAATAGCATGAATTGCGAATTTTTTGTGGGGTAGATACTAATTGCCATATTCTTTATTAGATATATTATACAGTGTCGAGCAACCCCACAAACTCATACACTAATACAAATAATATGTTACCTATTGTAGTATAGTTATATAAGCTAATTATATAACTATGGCTAGACTATTTTTAGTGTAATATAAACTATCTAATTATGTGATTACTATGTATAACAACCAATAAAAAAGAACATGCAATACTATCTTAATTTTTCCCAAAATAATTTTTAAAAGTAATTTGGTTATCAGACCATTGTATACTCTAACCTATATCTAAGATTTTAGATACTTCAGTGTGGTGCAAGCGAATTTCTTCTCCTACCAAGATTTTCTGATCACTAGACTTGCAAAATCCCAACAAGTGTATGTTAATAGACATATGACCAGTATACGATTTACTTTTTTGCACTAGTTTTATCTAGATAAGAATATCTTTTAAGATACTCTTATATTTGGAGTACAATTTGTTGTCAAGAATTCCCTTATTTGTCCAATCTCTAAGGAGATCATCTTTCTGATTGATAGATAAGGTGCTATGTATTGCATAGCCTCTTATAACTAAACCAAAGGAGTTGTCGACAGGATTGTAGTTCGTTATTAAAAAAGAACTACCTGATATCGATCTACAGTTGGGATAGAGCAGATAATTGACTGGTTTATCTTGTCCTAGTGATCTGATTGCACCAATGACTGAATCTGTATTGAGATTATCAATTTTGGCACTGATGCTCTTTGTTGCATTGTCTGCAGTAGTGAGATGAGTGACCTTTCGCTTCTTTTTTAAAGTTTTTGATGTCTTAACTTCCATAGCTACCAGTTTATGTATACTATTGAAGTGTTTCTTTCTTACTGAGTGGCTAGTGAAGTCTTCTCCACAGACTGTACACTTGCATGCCTTTGGAGGTGGAGATAGTTTGACTTTCAGTTGTTTGTGAGCAGGTAAACCTGACCTTTTCCCTTCTTGAAGCCAATTTTTTCATGGTCTTCATTTTCTCTTCTTTTTAGAAGAGCCAGTGCTTACTTGCTAGGTAGAGATGGCAGTTCGTTTAGAGTTACTAAAACAAACAGAGGAGGCCCTTCCTATCTATTTTGTAAAGAGCTCCTTGACTTGAGATAACTGTTCAGTTAGTCCTGAGTATTTGAAAACAGTACTATAGGAAAGACTAATCTCTACAGAAATGTTTGTCATGATATTGGTTTATATAAAAACTCCACTTTGTTGTTTGTTTTTTGTGAAAATTTCCTTATAAGGAAATTTTGTTTTTGAAAAAGTGTTGAACGGGAAAGAGTTTTTTTTTTTTGATTATATGTTTTACTTATGTCTTGAAATAGTATTATGTAATACTTGTTTTATTTCCTTGTATCTTAGAATACCGATTTATTTTGGTGATTGGTCACAAGTGCTGTTTCCAAGTAGTGCCACCCAATTGTTTTTTAAGAGAATTATATTTTTGATTATTATATTTATGAGTCTATTGTTGATGAGTTTGATAAAGATTTTCTTAATAGATTCGAACAAAGTAATTAGGTGGGTTATATTGATATTGTATTGCCAGTTCTTAGGTTTGATATGGAGTATATTGTCATCTCTTTCCATTCTTTAGAGAGTCTTTTATATATATATATATTGTTAAACAGAATGGTTATAATATCTAGGGCTTTTTTACTAAGATATTTGTAAGTTGAGTATAGAATTTGAGAGGGTCCAGGTGCAGACTTGTTACTTGTTTTTTTGATAATTGTTGTATCTCTTTAGCTGTGAATAGGTGAAGTGTGTAATTATATCATTTTTCTTTAATATGTGATATTGATTAATATGTTTGTTACCATACTATGTTTTTTTGCTCCAGGATATGTTTCCATTTTGTTCAATTATTAAAGTGGGAGTAAACTGTTTTTTTTTATTTCTTAAGAGTTATAAATAAAGATCTTTTTATCACCTTCATATTTGATTAATTTGGTTGTAAAGATGTTTTATTTGAAGTTATTGAGTAGTTCCTGATCAATTTTTTTTGTTTGAGTTTTACCAGTTGTTTCAATTTCTCTAAAATAGATTAATGTTTTCTTTATTTTTGTTGTTTATGTTCTTTTTGCTGGTAGCCTTCTTTATTGCTATCAGCTTGTCAATTTCTTCAATTATTGTAGCTATATTTGATTTTAGTGACCATTGGTCAATGGAGTATTTTTCAAGGATAGTTTGATAAATATTGTTTGGTTGTTCAGAATCTGCCTTGTAATCATGTTGTTGTATAGATTGATTTATTTTTTGTATTGTATTAACTGTATGAGAAGTAATGGTCTAGATAGGTTAAAGTTTTTAGATTTGTTTTTTTTTTCTTTGTATTTGTGAATATATTTTTTGATTGAACTTAGGATGGCTGTCTAAGGTAGTTCCATTATTTACTATATTTGTTGGATCTTATATAAGTATTTTATTGAATGTAGATGAATGTGTATCATAATCCACTCTGAATACTTTCTATTGTTTATCTAATATCTGTTTCTAGAGGAAACAGTATTGTTATTATAATATCTATTACATTTGATCTATTTTCTAGTTGACAGGATTCAATGTATATTATTTGAAAGTTATAGTCAATAGTTATATTAGTGTTTTCAGTAATAAATAAGTCTATGATATATCCTATAGTTTGTATATTTATCCATATTATATTAATTCTGCTTAAGGAGATTGTCAAATGCCAGTTATATTCATTCAATTAGGGTTGTAGTATCTAAATATATCAATTATTCCTAGGCTTTGAAATTATTTATAGAAACTATTTGTTTTGTCTCTATATGTTATTCTGTTAATACTAATTTTGTCCATTTTCTATAATGGGCTTATATTGAAGTCTCTGCTGATTATTATATTCCAGTTTAAGCTATTGTATTGTTTTATTTATTTTATGATTTGTTTTTATACTTCTGTTATAAGCTTTTCAGCTTTATTATGACAGTAAATATTGATATTTCTATTGTAAAGTTTAGTAGTAAGTGTGATATCTATATATATAGTTCAATCAAGAAATTGTTATATTTTAATTATATAGTCAAAGAGAGATTTCTTGATTGTAATGTTTATGCCAGTATTGATATTTTTGTCACCTTTCCACTACATTAAGTATTCTTCTGTTTTCCAATATTGTGTATTACTTTTTGTTCTATTGGTTTTTATTGATATTATTATATTTCAGTTGTTTATATACCATATGAAGAATCAGGTTTCTCTCTTGAGGGAATTGTTTAGGTCTCTGCAATTCAAAGTGGCCACTATTTAATAGGATTTTATATAATTTTATTCAGTGTCATTTAAGTTATTTTGTAATATATTATGGGAACATTGAGAAGTGTTTGAGTAGTTGTTTATATTTCTATAACTATAGTTGTAAATTTAAGTATTTATTATGATATTGTTTCAGGTTATTTCATTTGGGATACTCTTGTTTGTATTTATATAGTCTAAGATGATGATGTCATTTTTAATATTGTTTCCATTCTTTGATACATTGTTAATTGAGGGGTTATCATTCTCTTATCCTATTTTTATATTACTTGTATTACCCATATTATTAATATATTGGAGGAAATTATCATCTATTACTTGTAAGAATATTTATGATGATAATATTAATGTATTTATGATTCTATTTATGTTTCTGATTGACTAATTGAGTTGTTATTATTGTTATTAGATATTCTATATATTTGAAAATTCAGATTCTGATGCTTCTATATTGATGTCAACTTTTGTCTTGTCCTCTTCTATTTCTTCTGCATCTGTATAACAGTATTATTCAAGGTTATAAATACTTTTATTAAGGTTTTCTAGTAATTCTTTGATATAAATAATTTTATCACAAATTGTATTGAGGGTTATAAGGATATCGTTTGTTTTATAAAGGTTGTGTTTATTTTGTGAGAAGTTGTGAGAGCCTCTATCAGCTGCAGCATATGATCCAGTTTTAATGGATTTAATGTTTCTTGCAAATTATGTTAGTTTATGAAAGTATGGATTTAACTGGTTTGAATTAATTATATTATTTTTCAAATTTTGGGACTTATTTGTGATTATACTCATTCCACAGTTCTTTTCATTCTTTGATTGTGCAGTTGGCTACAAGATGGTTAGGACTGCCATATACAATGCAAAGTTTTATGTCAATAAATTTACATATTAGATAGTTTTATATAAGTAGAAGGTCTTGTTTAGGACTTGTTGAAGAAGTTGTTTACTATTGAAATTGAGGACTATATATTTCCTTGGTTTATATAATATTAACTAAGATATTTAGCAGGTTTTGGCTTGTAGCTTTTGATAAATATACTTGTGATCAAATGTGGAATTCTAGATGAAAGGTTGGTTAGTTTTGCGAAAAGAGTTCTTTTATTCTTTATTTCTAGTAAATCCCAAATTTATCAAAAATCTTTACTAAGTCTGCTTTGATAAGGGTACTCCAGGATTTCTGTACTTTCATTTATCTTTCTTGTTGAAGAATGTGATTGTGGTTGATATCCATATTTGTTATATTGTTATTTTAATATTGATTATCTATTCAAACTTGATAAATATTTATTGTATATCAATGAACTTTGTGTTCAGAGTGATGTTCCATAATGTGATATTCTTTTTATTATTGAGTTTACTAATTGTTTTGAGAAGTAATATGAGTCTGATGTTGCTTATTTCAGTTAATTTGATGTTACTAGCTGTTTTTGCAGAGTAATTATCTCTAAATATAGTAATAATATAATTAATTTTTTCTATTCATTTACTTTGAATTGTGAGTAATCCTGCAAGAGAGTTAAGTTTCTTTATAAGAAAGGTGATATACTTTTCTATTGAATCTTCTGGTAGTGAGTTTGCTTTGACTGCAAGTTCTATTCTCTCTTTATTATAACTGATATTCCTATCAAAAAGTGGGTGGATCTTGATTTGCTTCTTTGTTTTCCCTAGGTTTGCCAGTCTTGTTCTTCTTGAGAGAAGATGTTATCATCAAAATCCATCTCGATGTCTGAATTTGAAATTATTAGTTAGTTTCTTTACCTTTTACCATAGAGGCTTCGCTTGTCATGTGATGTGCTTCACCTGTATTGTTGTATACCTTGTTTGTTCCTTTTTCACCTATGTATTACAGGTGTATTGAGTTCTTGTTATACTTATGTTTTCTGTTATTCCTGTGATTGCATTATTGTTTTGAAGTATTGTTTGTATAGTATTCAGAGATGAAGTGACAGTTTGCTTTTATGGAGCTGTTTGTTTAATACTAAGTTTCTTTTTAGGTTTTCTGTATGTTTCTTTGCTAATGGGATTGGCCGTACCCCTGATAAGCTTGTTAATATTGTAGTTAGCCTGCTGATTAGATATTATTATCTTTTGGATCTCTCCATTTTCAAACTGTTTCTTGCATTTTTGTAGTTTGTACTACTGTACCACAGGGAAATAGAAAAGAGTTTTGTTTTGATTTTGAAATATAGCATATTTTGGTCTTGATCTATACACATATATATCTTAAATTAAAGGCTGTTATATTCAGTGAAAGTTGGTGAGTTTATATACTATTTTTTTTTTTAAAAAAAAGTTAGCGAAGTCATTTTTGGCATTTTTATTTAATTATTAATACCTTCTTTTAGTTTTTTTCCTATTATAAATGTATTTTCTCGCAATTAAATTTGTGCATATAGACTCAGTATCTTCCGAATTTTGCAACTCACTGCAGTTCACCTGATAGGATAAATGTCAATGTGTCATTGACTCTACTAACACTAATATTTATTGAAAATAGAGAATTAATTAAAAAACTATTTTGTAAATATTTTTTATATTTTTCATATTATAGTTTGTTAAATCAATCTATAGCTATTTGATAGTGATAGGTATATCAACATTTTGTGATATTTTCCCTTTATTTAAAAATTTTCTGTTGCCACTTATTGGTTTTTTCTTATCTTCTTTGTTTTTTTTTTTTTTTTTTTTTTTTTTTTTTTTTTTTTTTTTTTTTTTTTTCCTTTTTTTTTTTTTTTTTTTCTTTTTTTTTTTTTTTAATTTTTTTTGAAAAAAAAAAAAAGTGATAATTTTTTTCTTTTGGGTGGTTTGT
>CAJVPT010006820.1:0-10667 GCA_910592055.1 Acaulospora colombiana
TGAGTTTGTTGAAACTCTGAAACAGCATATGTGGTGAAAAAGAAGATTTCTTCTGAGGTTCAAGTGAAACAAGAAGACTATTCCAATCAGGCAGATCCCTTTTGATAAGAGATTGTTTTTATTTTTGGATTTTTTTGGTGAACCTTGAATTGTCCCCTTTTCCAAATCATTTTTCCCCTTTTCTCTTTTAACTTAGCAATTTATTGGTTTTCGGGCAATCAATAGTGACAAACTATTGGCAATGATCCTGGTAGATAGAGATTATTACCAATCTATTAGGGGAGTGAAATATTATTCCCAAAATCTAACTTAAAGTACTTTTGTATGAAGACGAGTTAGTCACTTTATGAAAGTCTGTAAAATATTGTAAATTTATTTTTAATTTTTCAATAAAGACACACCATTGTAGTATAATTGTGGGTTAAAAAAAAAAAAATTAAAAATTAAAAATTATTTTTTAAAAGATTTTAAATAAGGTCTTTAAAATAATTGTTATATATTTTTTATTTTATTATTAAAAAGTTTTATATTTTAAATTTAAAATTTTATATATTTTAATTTAAAAAAATTTTTAATATTAAAATTATATATATATTTTGACAAACACTTAACATACCTATTTTATTGAATATATGCAGTATATTTTTATTTATTTACAGAAAGATTGTATAAACTATTTTCAATGTTAAGCAAGACAATAAAACCAATTGGTAATAGACACTCACCGCCATTGGTGGTAGGGCTCAATTTTTCAACACCTTGTGGCTTATTGTACCTGGTTAGAGAGACTAACATGCCTAGACTCTATCAGTATATTTAATGAAAATATCAAAAATGTTTAAAGTGCCTGTGATGATTCTTTTTATTGTTGTTATATATATTGTTGTGATAGATACATCTTTCTGTGCTGTTTGGCTTTTGGGTTTATGTTTCTTTTTCTTTGGGATCTTGATTATTCCTATGGATTTTTCATATATTTGTATACGAAGACATCTATCTGTCCATATATTAAAAGTGGTGAATCTGATTCTATAAATTATGTTGTGGATGGCTTCTGCTATTTGATCAAATGGAATGAATTGACTAATTGTCTGAATTACTTTTCTACTGATGCCTCTTCTGGTGAGGATGTCACAGAGGTTATTAGTTTTTAGATGGTCTTCGATCTCTTTTTTACAGAAGTATGGGCTTCCTTTTTCAGTCTGAGTAGTAATTTCTGATTATATAGTATTGAGTATCATTTCATTGATATGGATTCCATAGTGTTTGCATCTGAAGAGATAAATGTTGTCTTCTATTTTTGAGCAAGTGAAGCATATGGTAGATTTGTAGATGTCAGGTTTGTGGGTATGTAGTTTGTCTATAGTTGGAAGTTTTAAATTCTATAGCTTGATAGTAAATTTTTTATGGCTGTGATCTATACTATCTGTATGGCTACTTGTGATCTTTGTGGGGTGTAGGAGTTGGAGTGTCTTTTTCTAGTCAATATCAGCTCTTTGATGTTGGTTTAATTTGTGGTTTTGATCGAGTGTAATCCATTTGTATATGGGTGTGGCTTGTTGCATTTTTTTAATTGCTTTGTGGATAGTGTCAGTGATCTCAAGCTCTTTATTGTAGCTGAAAGTGATGATGTTGAGCTTCAGGTGATTTTGAACTAGTCTTTCACTAATGTTGATATTCTTTAGGCTTTGTTTGGCTAACTTGTTTGCTTGTTTTAGTTCTTTATTGTTATTATTTTTTTTTGTTAATTTTGATCCAATCAATAGAGATTTGAGCTGCTCGGATGCAGTTGTGTAAGTTGTGGATAAGGCCAACTTCTGATATGTTCTTGATTTGTCCTAATATTGCTTTTTTGACTTTCGATATTAGTTTGGCTGAGTCTGTATATAAGAGTACTTTTTGTCTGACTGGTAAGACTCTAAGAGCAATAATTATAGCTATGATCTCTACTTTAAAGGCAGAGCACTGTTCCATAATACTGAGATTGAGGTTGTTTTATTGTATTGAACTAGTTGAGAAGATGATATCTACACCCAGTACATTGTTGTTTTTGTGGCTAAAAGTTCCATCTATGGTTATCTTGATGGTTTCATTGGTGTTAATGTTTTTATTAATATCAGTAAGTTATTGTATTATTAAATCTGATAGAGCTATAAATTGTAGTATATTTTTAATGAAAGTTGATGTTGTATCAATCTTGACTGCCTCCAGCATTTGATTGGATTCGTTGAGCCATCGTTGTGTACTGTCGGGTGAAATCCAAATTCTGAAGTGTGGCTTTGCAGAGATTCCTGCGTTTGTCTTTGATGTTTTGATTATTGGGCTTGATATAGTGAGTTTGTTGAAACTCTGAAACAGCATATGTGGTTTCGTCTATCTATGTATTGATTGAGGTCACATCCTAGACATTTTATTAGTGATGAGGTAGTACCATAGTTTGATATGGTTTTTATCTTAACTCATTTGTTTTCCTAAAGTTAGGGTTTGATGTCACTGAAGAATATACCATGATTTACTAGAGTTTCTTTACTGTCCTTGTATATTGTCTGTATCATATTTGATTTGTATTTCCAGGTTGAGTTTGTTGAATAATGTGTAATTGTTAATGTAAATTTGTGTTGTGGCCTTAAGTGTTGTGAAGAAGAAAAGTTGTTTTCACTTGTTTGTTTTGTTGTAGAGTGCTTTACTTGATGCCAGTTTAGGGACTTTATATGATAAGTATTAAGGAGTTGTTTTACCCACATTATATTATGTGTTCTTAATCCCTTTCTATTGAGATTATACTATTCACTAGTCATAATATTTTTTATATAGGTGAGTCTGTCATTAATGCTTCTGGTTATTGTCTGTCATTGTATTGTAATATTTTGGGCCTGTATATTGTTGAGTATGTCCTGTATTAAGTTGGCATTTGCTGGTAGGATCCTTGGACATTTCCCGAAAACATCCTCTTTTTGCCATACCATCCACTGAAATTGTTGGGTTCTAAGTCCGATTGTTTATCCTGCCAAGTTATTACTATAGTATAGTTCTTGAAAGTCATTACAATGTTTCTGTTGTTGTCATGTTTCAATTTTCATGATGTTATACTGGTCACTGAGATGTACTACTGGAGTTGGAGCAGTTTTTGGGAGTTGGGTGTGATATTTTAGATAGCTATGAATGCAATGATCTATTTATTATATTTTGTTTCTCATTAGTACCAAGTCTGTTAGCAGATATTTTATCGTAGGAAAAAGAACATAATTTATAATATAATAGTGTATCTTGTTCATAATTTGTTTTCTAGCTATTGTGTTACAGATTGTGGTGACTTTTCTTTTAATAAGGCTGCTTTGATATTGTTTTTCTTTTTTCCTTTCATACCATACCCCTAAGACTCTTATTGCTTGTGTTTTGATAGTTGATAATACTTTATGTTTTTGAAAGGTAATGCTTTCTTGTGGATCATTGAGAATTAAGAGTTCTGATTTGAGGGGATTAACCGAAATGTTATGAAGGTGGTAAAAGGAGACACTGACTTCCATGATATTTTTGAGTTATTCTCTATTCTACGTGATGAATGTGGTGTCATCCATGTATACTGTTACTGAAATATTAAGGTTTGTGGGACTACTATTGTTGAGATTGGATCTATAGCTATTAAGCTGATAGCCTTTTATAGAGCTTATTGTGCTTATTAAGGGATTATAGTATATATACCAAAGGAGGAGTGAGATTGTATTCTCTTGATTAATTTCTTTTTTCACTTAATATGAGTTGGTGAGCCTGAAATATGTTAATACTTTGTTTAATCAGTTTAGAAAGCAGTTGCTGATTATGTTGATTAGTTTGTTTAGTACCTTAATTTATTGGAGTGAGTTCGTTAGTCTCTGTATATTAATCATGTTATATGCTTTACTAATATCTTGAAATAATATAAGACATTGTTTGTTTGTTTTCCGTGCATTTTCTAGTACTTGATTTATAATAGTGATGAGTTTGCAAGTATTACTTTTGAGTAGTGCTACCCAGTTGTTTTTGGACAAGAATGAGTGTTCAGTTATTATTTTTGCTAGATAATTATTTATGAGTTTGATGAAGATTTTCTTGATTGATTCTAAAAAAGTGATAAATTGTGTGATATTGATATTATGTTGTCAATCTTTCAGCTTGGGTATTGGGTATATCATTCCTTCTTTCTATTTGATAGGTAATCTCTCATAAGTAAGTATATTATTGAAGAGCATGATTATAGCCACCACTGTCTCTATGTTAAGATGTTTGTATACCAGGTATGGAATTTGTAAAGGTTCTGAAGCTGATTTGTTACTTGAGTTTTTGATTACTTGTTGTACTTCTTCAGTAGTGAATGGGGTGAGTGTGAGTTCGTACTATTCTTCATGAATAGTAATAATAGGTTGATATGTATTCTGCTAGTGTGTATCTTGCACTTCGAAAATATGTTTCTTTTTCATCCAGTTTTTGAAGTGTGATCAAACTGTTTCTTTGATTTTGTGAGGGTTGTATACTAAGATCTTTATATCTCCCTTCTCTTTAATGAGTTTGGTTGTAAAGATACTTTTCTTGGAATTATCTAAGAGTGATCTAAGTTTCTTCTTATCCATGTTAAACCAGTTATTACGATTTCTGAGAACATGGTTTATGTTTGCTTTGGTAGTGTTGTATATGTTTTATTTGTTGATAATTTTTTCAAGAACAATTAATTTGTCAATTTCTTTATTTAGAACTTTAATATCTTTGTCTGGTGGAAAGGGGTGAATCGGTACTTGTTTCTGTATGGCTTCGTGAAGGTTGGTAAGTTGTTCGAGATTAGCTTTGGCATCCTATTTGTTATACAGATTGATTTATTTTTTGTATTGTAGTAGCTGAATAAGTAGTAAGGATTTTATTAATCTCAAGTGTTTGAGTCTGCTTTTTTATTTTTCTCTATATTTTTTAATGTGTTTTTTGGTAATGTTGAGAATAGCTCGTCGAAGATAGTTCCAGCTTTTGTCAATGTCTGTTGATTCTGTCTTGAGGAGACTATGGAGTGCAGGCATTTGTGCATCGAGCTCAGTGGCAAAAGCATCTCATTACTTGTCTAAAGTTTTTCTCCATTGGAAATGAATATTTGTATATGGCTATCTGTTTCACTTATCATTTGTTTCTAATTGCCAACTTTCTATATATGTTATTTGTAGATTATAGTTGATTGTAATGTTGGTGTCTTTCATTATGAATAAGTCAATTGTACACCATATGGGACGTGTATTTGTTCAGATCATATCTATTCTGCTTGAAGCAGTTGTAGAGTGCCAGGTATATTCTTTTTTCTATAGGTTGTGGTATCGATATGTATTGATCATTCTAAGGTTGGAAAGTTGTTTACAAAAACTATTTGTTTTATTTTTGTGTATTTTTCTGTTGTTGAAGGTTTTGTCCATTCTGTTTGATGAGCTCACTTTGAAGTCTCCTTCAATAATAATGTGCCAGTTCATGTTGTTCCATTGTTTGATTCATCAAGTAATTTGATTTTGTATTACTGTTCTAAGTTTTCTGGCTCTAGCTGATAAATAGATACCAATGATTCTATAGTATAGCTTGTTTGGAAGTGCGAGATCTATGCATATCACTCTGTCCATATATCTTTGTATTTGGATTACCCAATCGGATAAGGGTTTTTTGATTGTGACCCCTATATTAGTACCAATGTGATTGTCTTCTTCCCATCACATTAAGTAGTTTTCTGTTTTTCAGTGTTTTGTATTAATTTTGGTTCCATTGGTTTCTGTTGATATTATTATGTTCCAATTATTCATGTACCATGTCATGAACCAAATTTTTATTTTGAGGGGATCATTTAGGCCTCTACAATTTAGGGTGGCCACTGTCTAGTAAGGTTTCATGTGGTTTTGTTCAGTATTAGTTGAATTATCTTGTGGTATGTTTTTAGAATATTGTGGAGTGTTTATGTAGTTATATATTTTTCTGAAGTTGTTGCTAAGGAGTGGGGTATTTTTTGTGGTGTTATTTTGAGTTGTTTTATTCGAGGTGCTTGCATTTGTGTTCATATAATCAGGAATAATGGTATTGTTTAAGGTGTTATTATTGTTCTTTGATATGTTATTACTTGGAGAGTTGTCATTTTCTTGTTCAGTAATTGTGCTACTTGTGTTATCAATATTATTGATATGTAGAGGGGAGTTGTCTTGTATTGCTTGAGAGAATATTTATGATAGTTAATACTAGTGCATTCATGGTTCTATTTATGTTTTTTATTGATTGGTGAAGTTGTTGTTATTGCTGTTAGATATCTTGTATGTTTGAAGATTTGACTACTAGTATTTCAGTATTAGTGTCAGTGTATGTGTTATCCTTTTTTATATTCTGCATCTGCATAACAGTATCTTTCAAGATTATCAATTCTTTCGTTGAGATTTTCCAAAGATTCTTTGATAGATGAAAGTTCTTCGCGAATTGTGTTGAGGGCTATGAGAATTTCATCTGTTGTATCCGGATTGTGTTCATTTTCTGAGATGTTATGTGAACTTCTGATGGCTGCAGCATATGATCCTGGTTTGAAAGGTTTAGTGTTTCTTGAAGGTTGTGTTAGTCTATAGATATGTGTGGATTTGGCTGGTTTAAATCGATTATATAGTTTTCTGAATTTTTGAGCTTGTTCATAATTGTACTCATTCTACTGTTCTCTACATTCTTTGATTATGTAGCTGGCCACGAGATTATCAGGGCTGTCGCATATAGTGCAGAGCTTTGTGTCGATAGGTTTGCATATCAGAATGGTTTCTTCAAGACAAAAAGTCTCATTTGGTACTTTTTGGAAGAGTTGTTTGCTATCAAACCTGAGAACTACATATTTTCTTAATTTGTATGACATTAATCAGGATATATAGCAGGTTTTGGCTTGTAACTTTTGACAGATATGCTTGAGATCAAATGCACGAGTCCCATATAAGAGGTTGGTTAATTTTATTGACAGGGTTTTCTTGTTCTTCATTTCTGGTAGGTCCTAGGTTACATCAAAAATCCTTACTGAGTCTACCTTAATGAGAGTGCTCCAGGATTCTAGTGCTTTGTGTTTATCTTCTTGATTGGAAAATGTGATCAGTGCTGACTGCCATATTTGTTATGTTGTCATCTTAATATTGGTTATTTGTCCAAACTTGATAAATGTTTGTTGCATATCAATGAACTTTGTGTTCAGGGGGATGTCCCATACCCTGATGCTTATTTCCTTGTCAAGTCTACTGATTATTTTGGGAAGTGGTGTGAGTTTGGTGTTACTTGTTTTAATAAGGCTTATGTTGCTGTCTATTTCTATAGAGTGATGGTCTTCAAAAATGATAATTATATAATTGATCTCCTCTATTCATTTGCTTTGGATTGTGAGTAGTCCTTCAGGAGAGTTGAGTGCTTTGGTGAGAAAGATAATTTTCTTTTCTATAAAGTCTCCTGGTAGTAGGTCTGCTTTGATTTGAAGTTTGATTCTTTCTCTATCATACCTGATATTTTTGTCGAATGGTGAGTGGGGTCTCATTTTGCTTCCTTGTTTTGATTCTTTTTTCATCTGTTTTTCCTGGGTTTGCTAGTCTTGTTCCTCTTGAGAAGAGGTGTTGTCATTAAAGTCCATCTCGATGTCTGAGTCATCAATTTTTGCTAATCTGAGATTGTTGGTTGCCATTTCTTTACCTTTTGCTATGGGGTTTTTATTAGTTTTGTGATATGTTTCATCTATGTTCTACTGTACCTTGTTTTGTATATTTTGCTCCTCTTCCATCTATTCCCTTCAAATGTATTGAGTTTTTGCCATACTGGTGTCTTCTGTTGATCTAGTAGTTGTATCACTGTCTTGAGTTGTTATTTGTATGATGCTAAGGAGTGAAGGGATGATTTGTTTTTGCAAAGCTATTTGTCTGATGCTGGATTTCTTTTCAAGTTTTTTGTATGTTTCTTTGCTGATAGGGCTGGTCTTGCCCCTAGTGAGCTTGTCGATATTGTAGTTGGACCTGCCAGTTGGGTATTGTTGTCTTTTAGGTTTCTCCACTTTTCAACTGTTTCTTACATTTTTATGGTTTATGCTACTGTACCACAGGAAAATGGGAAAAAGTTATTAAAATTTTATATATTTTAATTAAAAGTTAATATAATTTATATTTTTATAACCAAAAGTCAATGTCCTTATAACTGAAAGTCAATCTGACCTACGTCTCTATTTTTGTTCCTATCAACTACTTTAGGGACCTATCTTTATCCATGTGATATTATTTACTATATATAGAAACTGGCTAAAATGTTTATAGATAAGATATATGATTGATTTTCTATTGATGTTGATATAGTGTTTTAATAATATATATACTGTATATTTTTTTTAAATGCTGACTGAGCTGGAACTTTATTGAAGAATACTTAAATAAGATGGAGGAAACAGAGTTCCTTTGATACTATATATAAGAAACATTTAAACAAATAAAGTGTTACAATAGAAAAGCTCCTTTATGGAGACTTCACCTTGTGACCTGGCCACCTCTTGAAAGGAAAAGAGGACTAGTCTAAGGTCTAACTAAGTGCTGAAAAAAATTTCTTGAAACTATATAGAACACTGGATAATCGACCTAAATTTTCTGCCCCTAATGACTATTTACCAAAGATCACCATTGACCGATTCGATGCCATGCGAATTATCTACTGGAATACTGTGTCTCTTCATCTTTAAAAGAAAAAAAGGTAAGAGAGAAGAGGAAATTACTTATTCAAAGACCTGGCAGATCCTATGGCCAAGGAGATACATTAAAACTTTTGGTGGGTTGATAAATCTAATTTTATAAGTAATATTATCTTCAAGCATTTGCTGCTTATTTAAGAAGGCACAGAACTTCCAAAGGTAGATTTGGCTTAGAGGGGATTCTTCTATTCTAGCAAATGTTTCCAACTAGTACTTTCACTATGAGTAAGAATGATGGAATACCACTGGTAGCTTTAAAGTTTTTTTAAAGGGTGAGGTTCATCAAGAGCCTTGGGATAGCTTTGGTTTCTGATCCTCCAACAAATCATGGATCAGAAGTAAAAAACCCATTGGCTGAAAAAAACTTCCTGTCCACCTTGTTTGTTTTTTATAAAAAAGAGAACAGATTTTTATCTATCTATAGGAGCGAAGAGAACCTACTTGACTGCCAAGGGTAGGTGACTTCAATTCCAAAAATGATTGAAGTGTCTTGTGATATTTACTATGGTTGGATGGACTCTTTTCTGTTTCCTAAGATGTGTTGAGTACTGTGTCTTGTATTCAACTGCACAAACTCAGAAATAACTTATGATGGATCCCAGGTTCTTATGGAGCTGAGGAAATGCATTTAGATACGTAAGGTGACCAATGGGAGCTTGTTTATTTCTTTTACTGATGTGAGCTCTATCTATCCAATTATGGTGTGAGAAACTTTATACTACTCAATATTTAAGGTCAAACTGTGGTAAGCAAAATTTTCCAAAAAAAATCAAGAATGAGCACTATGAGAAGTAAATATGATGACTAGAGAGTAGAAAAGTTGTCTTTTATCATCTACAGACTTCTATGATATTTCTCTACAGTGTGAGATAACGGCACATCAGTTCTTCTTCCTTTCAGAACTTTCTTGCCCTTAGTAGGAAAGGAGTTGCTTGACTTTCTGGTCACTAGTAGTCGAGTTTTTGTTCAAAGAAAAGTATTAACAAGAAGGGAGAGAAATGGTGATGACTCTTAAAGTTTCTTTAAGTTGATTTAAGGAAAGTATTAAGACTTTATTAACATAGAAGTATGAAAACTTCTTGTGAACATCTTTTTTGTGTGTGATCAGAAGCTTAGTAAAAAGAGTTCAGTGTTTTAATAATGTATCCTTCGAAGTATTTATTTATAGTATATAAAAGAGGATGATAGAAGATTTGCCAAAGAAGAGAAGAGATGAAGTTCCCTTGATCTCTTTCATCCATAACATTGTATTCTTTTATGAGGCCATAACATGTAGTGACTGCATTGATTCTGTTTTGAAAAATAACTAAAAATAACTAATATTATATTAATTATTAATATAAAATCTTGATATATTTGAGTACTAAATTAAGTATATAAATGTTAATGGAGTTATATGCTTTGGATATATCTTAACTGAGTATTCTCGCTTGTTTATTGTTATCTTTTGTATTTTTTGTGATACATTTTAAAATATGGATAAGATCTTGTATACTATTTTCAAGTAGACTTGCATATTTAATAAAATAAAAGTCTTTGTAAAGTACTTAAATAGTCTATCTATAATTATTTTGGTAAAAATTTTATATTGGCCAGTATTGAGTATATCATAATAGATTTCTAGTGTTGTGAGCTAAACTGGTGAGTCCATCGCTAAACCATAGTGTCTCGTGTAACCCAGATGTCTCACAAATACTTACAAAGAAGAGAATGCCTCCTATAAAGAACACTTAGGGAAGGTAGAGGTGTGGTAATTGACTTGGCCGAAGGTAAGTGTCTCTTTATTGTGTTCTGTTTCTTTGGTATCTCACTAATTCTTATCTTTATTCTCAATGAGGGCTGTTTCTCTAACACATTCAGCTCTACCTTTTCGGCATATATTGGTAAGCTATTTATACTTTTCTAATTAACAATGGGCTATCTACTTTATAATCAGCTATAC
>CAJVPT010006821.1:0-10667 GCA_910592055.1 Acaulospora colombiana
ATTTTTTAAGTAGTGTAGTCCTTTAACTAATAATGTACAAAGATGAGTTAGTTGCTTTGTAAAAGTCTGTAAAATATTTAGGTATTTTTCAATATTTTAATAAAAACATGCCATTGCGGCATGATTATGGATTAAAAAAATAATAATAATAATAATAATTAATTAGTGATTAATTGGTAAATAATTAGTGGTTACATAATTAATTAGTAATTAATTGTTAATTATATAATTAATTAGTGATTAATTAGTGATTATATAATTAATTAGTAATTAATTAGTAATTAATTAGTGATTAATTGATGATTACATAATTAATTAATTATTAATTAGTGATTAATTAGTAATTAATTGATAATTACATAATTAATTAGTTATTAATTAGTGATTAATTAGTGATTACATGATTAATTAGTAATTATTTAGTAATTAATTAGTGATTACATAATAAATTGGTGATTAATTGATGATTAATTGTTAATTATATAATTAATTGATAATTAATTGATGATTATATAATTAATTAATAATTAATTAGTGCTTATATAATTAATTGATGATTAATTGATGATTATATAATTAATTAATAATTAATTAGTGCTTATATAATTAATTGATGATTAATTAGTAATTATATAATTAATGAATTATTAATTGATGATTACATAATTAATTTATAATTAATTGGTAATTAATTTATAATGATATAAATAATTAGTGAATAATTAGAGATCGGGATCGATTATTAACAATTAATTAGATATTAAGATCAGGATTGATAATAGTAATTAATTATAGATTGGAATCAATGATTAGTGATTAATTAGAGATCAAAATCAATGATTAGTAATCAATGAGAGATTATTAGTAATTAATTAAAGATTAAAATCAAGATCTATATAGTAATTAATTATAGATCAGAATCAATTATTAGTGATTAATTAGAGATCGATATTAATGATTAGTAATCAATTAGAGATTGGAATCAATTATTAGTAATTAATTAAAGATTGGGATCAATTATTAATGATTAATTAGTGATTGAGATCAATAATTACTGAATAATTAGTGATTAAGATTGATAATTAGTAAATAATTAGTGATTGTAATTGATAATTAGTAATTGATTAGTGATAGAAATTAATAATTTGTAATTGATTAATAATCTGATTCTATAATTAATAATTGATTAGAGAATAGAATTGATAATTAGTGATTAATTAGAGATCGGGATTGATAATTAATGATTAATTAGTGATCAATATCGATAATTAGTAATTAAATAATGATCAAAATCGATAATTGGTGATTAATTAATAATTTTAAATGATAATTAATGATTCATAAAAATTAAAATTGATAATTAGTGATTAATTAGAGATTAAGATTAATAATTAGTAATTAATTAATAAGCTTAATTAATAAAAAACTATTTTGTATAATTTTTTTAAAAAAAAATAAAACTCAAATAACTAAACTTTGAGCATAGCCCAAGTCTTTATGCTATTTAAAATTAAACTATATAAAATAAAAATTTTTAATAAAAATATTTTTTTAAATAAAAAACTATTTTTTTAAATAAAATTTAAAATTAAACAAAATATTAAATTTTTTTAAAAAAGTAAAACTCAAATAATTAATTTTGAAGTATGGCCCAAATCTTTACTCTATTTATAATTAAACTATATAAAAAATACATTTTTTTTAATAAAAACAATTTTTTTTTAAATAAAATCTATTTTTTATAAAAATTAAACCCAATTTTTAAATCTTTAAAAAATGTAAAACTCAAACAACTAATTCTAGAGCATAGTCCAAGCCTTTACATTATTTATCATTAAATTTTTTTTAATAAAAAACTAATTTTTATAAAAATTAAAATTAAAATATATAAAAAATTATTTTTTTACAAATTTTTAAAAAAGTAAAACTCAAATAACTAATCCTGAAGCATAGTTCAGACCTTTATGTTATTTAAAAATAAACTATATAAAAAATAATAAATAATAAATTACTTTTTTAAAAAAAAAACTATTTTTTTTTAAATAAAAATTATTTTTTATAAAAATTAAATACAATTTTAAATTTTTTAAAAAATTAAAACTTAAACAACTAATTCTAGAGTATAACCCAAACTTTTATACTATTTATAATTAAAAAATAAAAATTTTTAATAAAAAACTATTTTTTATAACAATTAAAATTAAAATATATAAAAAATTATTTTTTAAAAAATTTTTTAAAAGATGAAACTCAAATAACTAATCCTAAAGTATAGTTCAAACCTTTACGCTATTTAAAATTAACCTATTTAAAAAATGAAATTTTTTTAATAAAAAACTATTTTTTATAGAAAAATAAAACTTTTTAAAGAAATAAAACTCAAATTATCAAACTTGAAATATAGCTCAAGCCTTTACATTATTTAAAATTAAACTATTTTTTATAGAAAAATAAAACTTTTTAGAAAAATAAAACTTAAATAACTAATTCTGGAGTATAGCTTGAACCTTTATGCTATTTAAAATTAAATTATTTAAAAAATGATTTTTTTTTTAAATAAAAATTATTTTTTATAATTTTTTAAAAAAGGTAAAACTCAAATAACTAAACTTGAAGCATAGTGCAAGCCTTTAGCTATTTAAAAAATAATTTTTTTTAATAAAAAACTTGTTTTTTTAAATAAAAACCATTTTTTAGAAAAAAATAAAAATTTTTAAAAAAATAAAACTAAAATAACCAAACTTAGAGCATAACCCAAGCCTTTATGCTATTTAAAATTAATCTATTTAAAAATGATTTTTTTTAAATAAAAAACTATTTATTTTAATAAAAAACTATTTTTTTTAAATAAAAAATTATGTTTTATAAAAAAAATAAATTTTTTAAAAAATGTAAAACTCAAATAACTAAACTTGAAGTATAGCCAAGCCTTTATGCTATTTAAAATTAAACTATATAAAATAAAATTTTTAATAAAAATATTTTTTTTAAATAAAAACTATTTTTTTTTAAAAAAACTACATAAAAAACTATTTTTTATAATTTTTCAAAAAAAGTAAAACTCAAATAACTAAACTTGAAGCATAGCTCAAGCCTTTAGCTATTTAAAAAATAAATTTTTTTTTAATAAAAAACTATTTTTTATAGAAAAATAAAACTTTTTAGAAAAGTAAAACTTAAATAATTAAACCTGGAGCATAGCCCAAGCCTTTACGCTTGTCGATCCTATAATAAAGTGCTATTCTGTATCACTATAAAACCAGAGTTTGAGTTTGAGTTTTAATACTCCAGTGATCACAGGGTATGACATGAACATCTCAGGGATAATATTATTCTCTGGGGCTCAGGAATATGCACTCTGAGGTCATGACATGATGACATCATAACGTCAGTACCAGGTGGCACAGACATAACGTGCCAGATTTCAAGTACCGATCCCCATAATTACTGATTAGATATATAATTAATTCAATTTACATTTAAAAATTAATTAAGTCATTAATTAATTATTAACTAATGTGTCATTAATTAATATTGATTAATAATATCAATGCATTATTAATTATTAAACCATAATTATCATTTTTTTTTAACCTGCAGTCAGATTAGCATAGCATGTCTTTATTGTATATATACTAGGTATTTACAAATTGTTGTGACTTTCACATACTGCCTCACTTATCGTCAAAAAAACTATTTCTCTAAATGCAACCTAGGGAATGATATATCACTCCTTTACTAATTTGGATAATTCCTCTAATTAATAAAATCATTGTCTACAGATCATTACTATAGATCATTCTAAGTTCTGTAATGGTTAAAAACCAAATCACTTTATTTCATGACAAACCCAATCCTTAATAATCACTGTATACTTCTTTCCTTCTATTTCTTTGATATCCTTCAGATTTGAATCCTCTGGAGATAACAGCAATTCTTTTTGGTTCTATTCAATCTGATCATTAGGTCTAGGCTTGGACCTCTTGTTTCTTTTGTTCTCTTTTGTAATATTATGCTTCTTTTTCCATTCTATAACTTTGGTACAACGAGTATTCCAGATCTTCTTTTTAAAATTTGCTCTTATCTTCTGACAGAGTTTGTCAATTATATCCTGTGTGTTTACTGGTGGGATCTTGAGCTACTTTTTGAGATACTTCTTCAAGGAGGTGATCTTGCTTTCTTTTATGTATTCACAGATGATATTGAAAAGGCTCCTATCAGATTTCTGGATATCTTTTAACTATTTATCTGTCCAGTCACTTATTTTAGGTTGAACTTTTTTCTTCTCTTTTATTTCTTTACCAATGAGTTTATTGAACTTTCATTTGCCTTCAGCCATAAGTTCTTCTGAGTTTTCCTAGTAGCTGAGTATTTGAAAAGATATTCTAGTGTCTTTTCATAAAGTTCACATACTGGACAAGTGGTTGTGATATACACATCTGATTTCTTCTTCTTAAGTATCTGCAGGATTGGAAGTTCATTGTGAATTAAATTAGTTAAAAAGCTTTTGTCTTTATTAGTTTTAAAAGAGGTACCAAAGGTATTGGTCAGATTTAATTGGTTCCAGAAGGTTGGCCAGTCTATAATTTTATTATTTTGGATTCAAAGATCCTGGATCCATTTTTGTGTTGTCCAGTCTAGTCCAATCTTTTTCTTATTGAACATTTTAATAAAGTTTCTGATACCAATTTCTATTGTGTATTCACCTCATGCTGCTATCGTAAGGAGTTTTTTTAGCTCTGATAGCTGATGCCAAGTTATTGGGTTCTCCTGTTTGGCCTATTTGGCAAGTAAGTCTACTTGATTGTTGAATCTGTTGATTCTGTGAGCTTTAACCTTAGGATTTCCAGATTCAGGTCTTTCTTCTTTATTAGGTCTTTGATCTTATTCCAAAGTGACTAGTTATTAATCTTTTGTCCATCTTCTTATAGATATCTCTATTTGTGAACAGATAGATTTCCATACTTTGACTGTGGTGTTGCAATTGTAACTGTTGTATTTTGAAAAACTGTATATAGTGCAGTGAGAATAGCTAGTATTTCAATCTAGTTGCTAATGGCCATATGGATACTCCTGCTGAAAACTGTTTAACTATTTTATCCTCCTCTATCATGATCCAAGCTAAACCCATTTCGATTTCACAATCTGTCATTCCTTTTTTATATGAGCTATCTATATAAAACGTAAGCTGATCAGCCATATTCCTTTTGTTATATCTCAAGATATTCTTAAGTACATCTCTGTGTTCTTCTGTTTATATGGCTTTTTCTATTAGTGTAATATCCCAGTCTTCCACTTGAATCTCTACTTCGACTGGTCTGAGAGTTGGTAGAACTACTGTTTGCTGAAATGTATTTGTCTACCAGTCTGTAGGATTTCCTGACAAGATATGCTTCTTTTTTCTTAGATTATTGTGTCAATTGAGCTGTGGAAGAAGGTGAATCTATGACAGGACTACTTCTAATGGCTGCTCTGTACTGTCTGGTTGAAGATAAGTATTGTTACTAGTAGGATCGTATACTAGTTAATATGGGGTGAAATAAATTTTGTTGTTTATGATTATTGTCTTTCTCCATGTATCTGTTGAAGTATTAGCCTGAACTGCCTAGTAAATCTTTCTTCTATCTGGCTTTGTTGGGAATGCCTCAGTTTGCATGTTGTAAACTGTCTATTCAAGCTCTTGTAGAGAGTTTTGTAGAAGATTTTGATTTATTATTGTTTTTTCCCTCACTTTTTTGTACCAGGAGGAAACTGGTCTCTTGCATCTGCTATAAAGGATTTGAACTGCTCTCCATTCCTTAAGTGTCATTGTGATAGTGTTGATGAGCTGATCTAGAAACATGATCTTGTGTTTCCATAGTAATAGAATGGTTTTTCCATATTCTCTATCTTCTTGCAATATAGATTTGATTGATAAAATATCTCCTTAATAATTGAATAGATTTTTCTATCTCCAACTTTGAAAAGTGACTTGTATACTTTTTACTAAAGCCAGTGTCATAGCTATCAAGTCTCCTTTCATCAGCTTGTAAAAGTTAATAGGATTGCTTAGGATATTACCTGGCTTCCAACATTTGATTTGATTTTGTTTCAGTCTGATTATAGTAGCAATGCCAGAGACCTTATTGTTATTAAGCTGACAGAAAAGTGCAAGTATGTGACTTTCTAGCTGTATCTCCCAGATACTTTTGAGACCATATATTCCTTTGGTGTGAATACAACTGTTTGGGATTATTCCACAGACTAGGGCCTTATTCTTGAATACTTTTTTAAATATGGCTGTGAGATTATTACATGTTTTCTTACTCAGGTGTGTATGTTGTATCTGTATTCTATTCTTAGAATCAGGACCCTATTGATAACATATCAAGCATATTTTTCTGTCAACTTCTTCTTGATTATTGCCTGGACTACTGTTCTAATTTCTGATTTTATAAGATTGATAGTGTCTTGATTTTTTTGTTTTGGTTCTAGCCAGATATCAAGAAATCTAGTCTGGTCCTCCTTGTTGATTTCATAGACTATAGTATCTTCTGTTTTAGCCTGAATAGTCCCAGAGACTTGTGGGTTTCAATTAATAATAAGGAAAATTGACTTTTTTGTATTGATCTGAGATTCATTTACAATATAGAACTTTTTTGCTTCTTCCAAGATATTTTCCAAGTCATATCATCCATATAAGCAATTACTGCTTGCCTTAAGAAGAGCTTCATATTTTCTTCAGGTTTACTAAAGTTGGGTGACTATTCTTCTTCCATGGAATAACCCAGATTGCTATTATTTTGAATCTTGCATAATAGTGAATCATAGAAGATTCTTCATAATAATGTGCAGATCATTTTTCCTTGATCTGTTACTATTGAATTAGATAGTCCATTGGAAAGAATGATACTACAGCTTCTATCTTTAAAGAGATCTATTATGGGCTTCTTAATGGATATAGAAATTCGAATCCAAGCTATGGTCTTTTTAAGCATATATAGGGATATTTTATCATATGCCTTTACAGTGTCTTGAAATAGAATCCATAGTTCTTTTTTATTTTCTCTAGCCTCTTCACAAATGTTGTTTAGCAGGTAAATAGGTTCTACCATACTCTCTCCTTGTAGCCCAGAGAAGTTTGGTCCTTTTAAGATTTTATATTATTTACAAATAGTTGATAGTTGGTTTGTAAGGATCTTGATAAAGCATTTTCGAATTGTTTTCAAAGAGAACAATGGGTCTTGTATTGCTCAGATCACATTTCCAAGGCTTGGGTTTGGGAATGGGATAGATATTACTACTTTTCCATTTCTTAGATACTTGACTTGTACTTAAAACTTTATTAAAAAGAAGACATAAAGTTCCTTTTCCCTTGATTCATAAATGTTTGAACATTTTGTAGCTAATATATAAAGGGCTAGCAGCCTTGTTGTTTAGAAGAGATTGCAAAATAGCTTTGAGCTCTTCTACTTTGATTTCTTCTATTAAATGTGAATACCATGTTGGATCAATCCATTCTTTAGATTGGTATTCTTTTTTCCAGGAGGGTCTAGATTCTCAAAGTTGATATTTCTCTTTTTGAAAGCCTTTTTGTAATATTCTTTAACCTTGCTTCTAATAGTTTGAGGGTTAGTAGCAATGTATTCTTTTCCTTCCTAATTTGTGGTTAGTACCTGATCTAATATAATTCTTAGTTTTTTGCAGTTTAAGACTGAGCCCAACATCCACTTCTGGTTGGATCTAAGATCATCACATCTGTTATCTAGGGTCTCCTTAATTCGATTTCTGATATGAAGACTTTCTTTTTTCTTGCATATAATTCTGAGGATATATTTATTTTAGTGATTTTCCTCAATTACTCTGGATTCTTTTCTTGTGACTGAAGAGGTGCTAGTTCTTTATCAAGGAATTCATAAGTACATTCTAGATTCTGAATGGCTTTCTTTATATTTTTCATATCTTTTATGGTCTTCATATTCCAGTTAACTTGAATTTTCTTTAGAAGAAAGTGGATCTTGTTGAATTCTCTGTAGGCTTCAAAATCCTTTTTTGGGATTACTGATCCCATCTTAACTTCTTTTTTTTTGTTGAAAGTGAAGTAGACTCTTTACTTCTTGAGACATCTATATACACCCTTAATAATTATGGTTTCAAGTTCTTGCTAGGTCTTTTTGAGTTCTTGAGAGTTGTTTTTAGTTTCATGCCAGGAGACCTGTATATCAATTTTTGAAAGCTTGCATTCTATCCAAAAGTTGAATTTCTTCTATTGTTCTACAGTGGAGTTACCTAGATTTAATATTTTTTTACCTTTTGTTCTATCTTGCTCTTGTATCTGATTTTTGAGCAGATTGTTTGTTGTCATTCTTGTTAATAATAGGGTATGGTTACTACTCAGTAGTGTCTCCACTGAAATGTTTTTGAACTCGTATATATTTTTTAGGTTAATTTTTGGTGGTATTCTGATATAGTCGATTCTACTGTGTGCTAAACTATTTGTCTATGTGAAGGTAGTCTTCCTTTTTTCTTTCTAGGAGTTTTGGACATCTATATAATTCCAGTCTTCTAGGAAGTTGAAGAGACCTATTTCAGGTTTTCTGTGTCTTGGTACTGTTTTGTCTGTAGGGGATGATCGATTCACTATTGGATTGATCACTGCATTAAAGTCATCGATAATTATGACTTTGAAATGGGTTTTTTGCTTATTTAGGACCTTGTTTTGAAGTAGCTGTTGTAGCCATCTACTTTCAGCTTTTCCAGATAGCAAGTACATTTGATAGATATAGAGTTTGCTTCTTGTTAATAGGAAGTTGACTTCTATTATATGTCCTTCTATTCTTTCAATTGATTCCAGCTTTTTCTCGATATTTTTTCTAATAAGAAACTCTACTCCAGACTCTCTGGATTTATCATTATTACAGCTGTAAAAAAATTTATGTGTTTGTTGTAGGCTAAAAGCAAAGTCCACTGTTTCTTTTATTAGCTTAGTTTCACAGATCCCTAGGATATCTATATTGAGATCTTGTATAAGTCTAAATAGTTTTTGTTACTTAAGACTAGTGTTAATGCCTCTAACATTGTGTGTTCTAATAGTAATAGTATCATCTATTATGGAGTTGTCAATAGTATAGTTCTTATATAGTATTTGTTCTTTGTCTAGTTTATTAATGGTATTCTTTTTAATTGTATAAATAAAATCGTCAAGTGATATAATATATGTTGGGCTGGAAAGGATTGTATTAATTTTTGTTATTGTTTCTATGGTCACTCTTTTCTTTCAGGATGAGCTTGATTCCTCTTGTGGGTCAGACTCTCTTCTAGTGTATCTTGATTGAATTAATGCTTTTTAGGAGTGATTATTTCATCGCCTTCCTTTTACCCTATTCTGGTTACCTATTTTTTCCTTGATTATATTTATTCTGATATTTAATTGCTTGAGATTATTCAGAATCTGATATAGGAGATCTTTGTCACTATCACTTTTTGTATAAGGGCTTTTCGATTTATTATGCAAACATCTTCTTCTGTTACAATGGTTGATTGGCTCTCTGTTATTACCAGTAGTGGAGTATCTAGGGATGTTTGATATCCCAACTATATAGTTGCTGCCTTGAAGGTTGCGTCTTCTTTCTTTTGCCTTTTTTCCAAGCTTTATCTTTTTCTGTAAGTTGCTTTCAGATAAAACTTCTACTTCTGGTTCTAACTCATTTTTTGTATTTCTATAGTGATTGTAGCTTTGATTTATCAGTTCCCTATTGCTTCCTGTTGCAGGATGTCTACTGGGTCTATTGGTTTCTTGTTATATCCTTCTGTTATAGTAATATCTAATTCATCTTTGGTTTGGTTAACTCTGATTTTTATTAGAGATAGAGGTGGATTTTATGGATTCAGTGTCTGATAGTATATTTGTGACTATATCCTCATCTATTTCTACTTTCTTATATTCATGTTTTGCTCTTAGACTTTTACTTACTTTTTTAGATTTCTTTTTTTCTAAATTAGTAGAGTATTTGGCACTCCAAGAAAGATACAATCCTTGTAAGAAAATATATTATTTACATGTATTATCTCTATTTTCTTTTATTGCAAAACAGACTACTATAAAGTTCTGTTTTCTTAGTGTAAAGTGGTCTTTAGGTATATAACATGCTTTTGCTTGGATGCCATTTAATGTCCTAGCTACCAAACTAGTATATGTTTTGTTTGTTCCAAAAAATCATGCTGAGTTATAGTTTCTCTCAATCAAAATATTATTGATTTCTTTATCACTTAATTCTTATTTTGAGAATATAGCTCTTGACATTTCTGTGCTGATTGGAGTCATCCATTTTTGCTTTTGGATCGAGGTTAAGATATTTGTGCCACTTTATATTTGCTTTAATTCTAGGTTTAATATTTACCTTATATATATGGATGTTTTGAACCTCTTTATATCTTTTAAGGTATTCAACTATATAATGTTTGTAAAGATGTGTCCCTAAAATAGTTGATAGAGACATAAGTGAGGACATAAGTCAGGCTAACTTTTGGCTATAAGGACATAATATTTCGGTTATAAAAATATATATAACTTAATAAAATAATATTATTATTATATAATTTTATTTTTTTAAAAAAATATTAAATAAAATTATTAAAATATTAATAAATAAATTATTTTTCTTTATTTAATTTATTAAATATCTTAA
>CAJVPT010006822.1:0-10666 GCA_910592055.1 Acaulospora colombiana
TACTAATAGTACAAACCAGTATAGTCTTATAGAAGAAATGCAGGAATAAGGTATTGGAATAATAGGATTATGTGAAACAAAACTAATCAATACAAAGGCAAAATGGGCCTTTCAGAAGCAAACAACCTTCAAGTATTTTTATAGTACCAATAAAGACATTCCATATAGTGCAGAAGTTAGTCTTTTAATAAGAAAAGATCTAGAAAGAAAAGTAGCTTCAGTAGAAAAGACAGAAAGATACATAATAGCAGTTAATATGCTCATGAAACGAAACAAGATATATATTATTCAGATCTATATTTCCTCAGACAAATAATGAAATATAAAGATGTAGAAGAGAATACAAAGCTTTATTAAAGAAAAGAATAGACAAGACTTTCATATAATAGTAATGGAAGACTTTAATGTTGCATACAATCCTGCAGAAAACAGGGCATCAATATCTAGAGTTAAATTTAAACCATCTTGGCATCCGGAAATACTGTTATTCAACTTTTTAGATAAATGGTTCTTTCTAGATATACAGGCTATATGGGAAGAAAAAATAAAAACTCCAACAAGATAGGATGCTACTAGTAGTAGTCAGATTGATTATATATGAATATCTCAAAGCCTTACAAACTATTCAATGCTCAGATTCAATGATCAAAGTATAGAGAAAACAATAGGAAGTAATTATACTATGCTAGTGCTAACAATGCATGATACCAACTCTTCATAAGAAATATTAAAAGCAAGCCTTTCACAAAGAGTGAACAAAGAATTGATATAAAGGGATCAACATTTGAGCAGTGAAAAGCATTTATTAAAAGCTTGAATCACAAACTCAAAATGGCAATAAATCTATTGATTAAAGAAGAACCTGAAAATGATAAAAAAGAAGCTCAAGCAAACAAAATCTGGAAGATATTCGAAGAACAAATATGTAGAATAGCATATAACAATCTTATGACCAAGAAGCTATCTGCTTATCAAGAAAAACATCATAGGCATGGATCAGAATTCATCAAATATTGGAGGGCCCTTCAACTATTTGCACTCTTTAAGAAGGCAGAAAGTACACATGATTAATGATAGGTCCCTAAAGTATTTAGCATATAAAATTTTGCAGATTACTTATGTTCCTTTTTGAAGCACAAAATTTATAACTCTTCACTTTAATAGGGACAAAAGTTAGGAAATGCTATAAATCAATTATTTGAATAATGGAGAACAAATATGTGTAGTTTTTTTATAATTATTAATTTAAAAATTTTAAGATTTTCTAATAATTGACATTTGACTTTTGTCTCTGCCTCCTCCTTTAGGAATCCATCTTTACATATAATTCAATAAAATTGCAAGCCCTTAGTATGGCAATTAAAAAACACAATACTACCTTCAGTTCAAATCATTAGATCAAAAACTATTGTATCCAATATAACATTTCTCAAATTCTATAGAAACTATTAAAAAAGGATATACAAGATGCAATAGAAGGCTTAAAACTCGCTTGTCAGAATATAGAGGCAAAGAAGACAAGGAATACTATCAAAAGAGCCTTGAAACAGAGATGTAATGACTTATATAGCAATCAAAGGAGAATAGTAAACTCCTTGACTGACAAAGAGTGAGTCAAAATAACATTGGATAGGATCAAGGTTAAAGATGAAGAAAAGAAATATATAACTACTAAGAGGAGAGAAATTGAAAAAGAAATAAGAAGATATTATCATGAGATATTCAAAAAATGAAATGTCAATTTTGATAGCCTTACAGAAGATTGGAAAGAAGAATATAATCCTAAAGGCTATATTAATAAAAGGTGATATAAAAATTTACTGGAATCAATCTTCTAAGAACTACATGAAACGCTTCAAGGACTTTTCAATAATAAAGCTCCAAAGAGATTACAAATCAGTTATAAAATGCTAAAAAGACTGGGTCAAGAAGAAAAAGAATATTTTAGAAAGATACTTAACTACTTTTTAAGATGGGAAGTTACATCAATAGAATGGAAGCAAAGTTATATATATTCCATAGCAAAATTAAAACCATGGAGATGGAAACTCCTCAATACCAGATCAATAGTATTGCTGAAAGTTACATAAAAATGTTTCATCAAAATCCTCACAAATAAATTGGAAAATATCTGCAAGACTAACAATATACTGAGAGGAACTAATTATACAGGATTATTAGAAAAAAGTTTAACAGAACTGATTCAAATTCTTAATAACATTTGTGAGGAAGCAAAATAAAATAAAAAGGAGTTATGGATACTTTTCCAAAATACAGCAAAAGTATATAATACTATTAATCTGAATATATTAGTCAAGGCAATGAATAGAATCAAGATACCAGAAGGCTTTATCCAAATAATAATGAGTCTATTTCTAAATCAAGAATTTAGAGTTATATTTAAGAAAGATCTAACTAAAGTAATTATAGCAGGAGATGGAATTGATTAAGGAAAAACTATCTCATCACTAATGTGGAGAATATTCTATAATCCTTTATTGTGTAAGATTTAGAATGATGAAACAAAAGGCTATAAAATGTCAGTAGCTTGGGATCCAGAGTTAAAGGGAAACACTGAAAGAAAGATAGAGTCAAGGCATGCAGCTATTGCATTAATAAATGATATAACATGTAAAGATGGGTTCCTAAAGAAGAAGGCAGGAACAAAAGTCAAATTTCTTTCATTAGAAAATATTAAAATTTTTAAATTAATAACTATAAAAAAACTATTTATAATTGTTCTTTATTATCCAAATTATTGATTTATAGCATTTCCTGACTTTTGTTCCTATTAAAGTGAAGAGCTATGAATTTTCTCTCTCAAAAAGGGACACAAGTAATCAGCAAAATTTTATATGCTAAATACTTTAGGAATCCATTATTAACAACATGGATAGCAAAATCCAAAGAGAATATGAAAAAGATTCTGGAAGAAGCAAGAATCTTTTATAAGGCAAATGACTTATAGATTAATAGTAACAAATCAATATTAATTACTATTAACAATCCAATCAATATCCAGAAGAGATTCAAGCAGAAATCGATAGAGAAGTAGTTAGAAAATTGGATAGAGCTAAACAGACAAGATTCCTAGGGATCTGGACAAGTAACCAGAAATCTAGTATTGAACTCAAAAAATAGATGCTTAAAAAAATCAACATAGTTACCAAGTCTCTAAAGAATAAAAAGTTAACTGACAAACAAGCACTTTATATTTTAAATAGAGTCTTAATACCTAGAATTGAATTCAGAATGTAGCATAGTATACTATCTTGGCAAATATATAATATCCTAACAATAGTATATAGAAAACTGTTCAAAAATAAGACCATACTATGTTGATTAATACCTAATAGTATAGTACATTATCTTAGAATTTACAATTTAAAGAGTGTTTGAATGTTACAAAAAGAAAGTCAGATAACAAAATTGTGCAATAGGTTAAATAACTTAGGGCCAGTCAGAATTACAACAATCAGTAGATTAAAGCAATCATAGATTAGGTACTGGAAATCTCTCAACCTGCTCACATGTAACTCACTAAATCATCTTCCAGGAAGGAGAAACTTCACATTACAAGCACTGAAACTGACCAAAGATATGGAGATAACTTTCTATAGCTGAAAGTAGAATGATGTCTTTAATTGGAGTACTGAAAATAGTCCAATTAAAGATCATCTAATAACAAAAGAATACAATAAAACCATTTCATCACTCAAACACAATAAGTTGATGCACATGGATCAGCTTATCAACTATAAAACTAGAAAAGTATTGGATTGGTAAATGCTCTAATTCTTATAGAAAACAAGTAAGGGATCTATTTCATAATAATACTTGTCAATAATAAGAGAAATGCAGGAAAACAAGCTAGAACAGCTCACAAGAACTTGGAAATAAGATTGGTTAAAGTGAAATCCAGAATATCCAGTACTCAATTTTAATCTTGATAAAAGGCAAAAATTTTAAATAGTCACCAAGAGCAATAATTAGCAGTAGCAACTTGTTTGAGGAAAGTTGATTCTAGGTAACAATAAAAAATGTATTAAAATAGATTATTTCAAATGTGACAGCTCAAAGAAAAACTTAGGATCAAACCTGATATGATATCAGGGCTGCCCAGAAGAGATCAAGATTAAAAACTGATATATAGTAGAATCAAATATAAAACAAACATATATGATTCCTTATCTTAATACTAGAAAATCTATAAAGAGAGCTCAATTTTTAGAGATCCCTTGTTCCAAGATAGTGCTAGAGGAATCAATAAGTAAAACAATTCATATAGACTCAATGACTACACAATGTGATAGAAGGCAACTGGAAGAAGTAGCAATTGAGAACTGGGAGGAGAAGCTCATTTAAAGAGAATATTAAAAAAGGCATATATCAAACTTATTTGATTGAAATACTCAGGTGTAACAAGGGGGATAATAGCAATAACACAATAAACTTTTACTCTAATGGATCCCTTGTTGATCATGAAAATGAAAATATAAATATGTGTATAACATAAATACAAATTAAAAAAGTAGGAAGAGAAAGCAAGTTCTAAGCAGGAATAGTTGATTGGCCTTTGTCCATAAGAGCAAAACTAGTAGCAATAGTCACTATACTACTAGTAATACCAGTTAATAGCAAGGTCTCAATCCACACTGATAGTTAAGTCTACATCTCTAAATGAAAAACTATAGAAAAGGAGGATTCCAAAAAACTCCACAAAAGATGACTAAAGAAATAAAATTGATCCTTATAGATATAAATATTAAGCCTAATAAAGAAAAAAGAATTAAATTTAAATCTTATCAAGGTTAAAGTACACTCCAACATTCAATATAATGAGGAAACAGATATTTTAGTTAAAGAAGTATTAAAGTTCCAAACAATAGAATGGCAAGATCTGGACTTACCTAAGATTATTATCAAAATCAAATGACAAGATATAGTACTGGATGTTTCAATAAGACAGTTTGTTAAAAAAACCAATGCCAAAATAATGATGTACCAATGGACAATCTAAAATAAAATAGATAAAAAGTGGAGTCATCAAATTCAAGATCAGTACAGGCACACATAGGTAAAGATAAGTTCTTAAAGGGAGAGGCAGAGACAAAAGTCAAATGTTCCTTATTAGAAAATATTAAAATTTTTAAGTTAATAACTATAAAAAAACTACCTACAATTGTTTTCCATTATTCATATCATTGATTTATAGTATTTTCTAACTTTTGTCCCTATTAAAGTAAAGAGCTATAAATTTTGTTCCTCAAAAAAGGACATAAGTGATCTGTGAAATTTTATATGTTAAATACTTTAGGGACCCATTATTACATATGGGACCTAGTTTGGGAATAAATAAATAATGGGCATATATGAAATACCTCCTTCAAAAAATCACAAAAAAAAAGCTTTCTTATTAGGATAATCAGTAATAAACTATCCACATTAACAAAGCTAGTCACAAAAAGACCAGACTTATGCAAGCAAATAAAATATCTCACATGTAAACAGTAGGAAGAGATAATAGAATACTTGCTAGAATGTCCAGTATATAAAACTCAATGACAAGAAATCTGGCAGAAGGATATGGAAGATATGATGCAAGATTTCAGCAAACTTCTGGCAGATAGGAAAAAGAAGTCAGAAGAAAAAGAGATAAGTCTAGCAGTTGATAATAGAATGTAAAGAGGAGAAATAGATAAAAAAATAGCTCAACTGGTGGAAAAGATGTCAAATACTAGTCGGGATATATTTAGCTTCTATATGAGACCAATTGAAAAAGATCTAATGGATAAAATAGCAAACTCAAAGTACTCAGGAAAGAGAATTGGTAAAGAAGCAAGAAAGTAGATAATAAAAATGTAGAAGAAAACATGTAACCACTTTAGAAAGAAAATTTGAAACATCTGATGTGAAAAGGGGATAGAGTAGGAACGGATATTGAAAATTAACAGAGGTGACAAGATCAAAAAGCTGACATATCTACAAAAGTAAAGAAATAGAACTGAGATACCAGGAAATTGGTTATATCAAGTATTATTAAAGAAAGAAGAATTAGAAATATGATGCTCAAACAGATCCTGCGAGATGAGATAAAGTATGGGATGAAATGGTTGGACTTTAATCTTTGTCAGAACTCAAAAGTGTGATTTGTAGTAGTGATTTGCAGGCAATGATATTAGAAGTTGAAAGAGTATTTACCTAAACTCCTAACAAAGCAATAAATTACTCTTGAAGTTGCACTTAGAAAGGTAAAACAACCAAGATGAGTAAGTTAGTTAAAAAATTAGTTTTAGTATCTCATGTTATATATACAACTTATAAATATTTAATAAAGTATACATAACTAGCCTAATAGAGAACAAAAAAAAAAATAATAATAATAATCTTAATAATTCTTTTGAAAGATTATATGCATGTAATTAATAAAAAGAAAAAAAAATAAAATAAAAAACAATAGAATAAAGACAACTATAATAAAATATAATATTAAACAAGTATATTTATAATATCTCTTGTTACTCATTAATAGCAAATACAACTATTACTATGAATCTATTGATATTTATTTATATACTATTAGTAATTCAGATTTTGTATCACCTCAAAGCTTTAGAATTGGTGGTAGGTCATGTAATCAGAAATATTATGTGTTTTAACAAATTATTAATATTTCATAACCAGAGATCTAATTCCTTAATTATCTTGAAATTTTATTTGACAACATTTTTTAGCCTTTAAAAAAAGATGTTTGTTTCATCAAAATACCTATAGTTTTCTAAGACTGTTTAAGTACTTGTCATCTGATTTTCAGGTGTAAAGTCATGCTTTCATCAGATAACTTAGATAAACTTGTTATATATGTATATTTGATCTTTAAGATTAGAAAGAACAATATCTGTTCAGGTTTTGAACTTCTTCTATTAAATATTTGTAGAGTCAATAGTATTTAGGATTTTAATATTTTTAGTTCTCTATAACTCTTGATCTTTTTTCTTAAGCAAGTTGTCAATTGTTAAACAAATCATTAGAAGTATATAGTTACTACTGGTTAAAGTTTTCATTAATATATTATAGAAATCTTACAAGTTTTTGAAATTCTGTTTAGCTATGTCCCAGATATTGTTAATTCTATTATAGACTGTCTTGTTCAATTACATAAAAGTATTATTGTCTTTTTTCTCCTAGAACCTTTGGATATCTATGGGGTTCTAATTCTCTAAAAAGTTAAATAATCTAATTTTAACTTTTTTGTATCTGATATATATTTTGTTGTTAGCAAAAAACCAATCTATTATAGAATTAATTACAACATTAAAGTCTTTCATAATGATTACTTCAAAGCTCTTTCTCTGTTTTTTATGACTTTTCTTTTATAGAATTTGTTGCTGATATCTACTTTTTTTTATATAAAAAGATAAATAAACTTGAAAAATTATAAGTTAACTCTTTATTGATAGGAAGTTAACTCCTATTATATGACCTTTTATCTTGTCTATATATGTTAGCTTTCTTTTATATTTTTTTTTAATTAGAAGACTTACTTCAAAGATTTTAAATCTACTATCATTACTGCTGTGAAAGAACTAGTATGTTTTTTAAAATTTGAAGGTACAGTAAATACATCAAATTCAAATATACATTTTGTTTTACAAATTTCAAGAATATTAATATTCATTTCTTAGATTTTTTTTCAAAACCTTTATTGATCAAGAATTGTATTAATACCTCTTATGTTATATATTTTTATAGTAATAATGTTATTGATAGATAGTTTGATATTATCATTTTGATAAAAGATATGACTTTTTGATATTTTGATAATATTAGATTTTATTGTTAAGAAAAAGTTATCTAATAAGTTTATAATATTTAAGAATTTATTATTAAGTACTGTATGTTATTATTTGTTACATATGCCTTTGGATTTATTATTTCCTAAGAAGAGTTGTATTCCTTTTGAAAGTCCAGTTCTTCTTCAGAATACTATAATTAAACTGATATGCTTTATAATCATTAGATTTCTCTTTTGTATTCTGATTAGGAATATTTTTTGAATTTTTGTTTCATTTTATTGATTCTTATATTTATTTTTTCTAAATTAGTCAAGATCTATTATCAAAGAGTTGAACCATTGTTTTTAAAGTTTGAGCTATCTAGACTTTTAAATTCTTGATTAGTTCTTTAGCTTTATATCTTGTTTGAGTTAATAGATTCATTATTACTACTTGTTAATGAAGCATATCTAGCTTTTTTAAGTTTGAATTCTTGCCTTGCTTTGATTGTATATATAAATAGCCTATTTCTGATTAATATATATGATTTATCTATATCATTATTTAATTTATCAATTTCTTTTATAGAGTTAAGCTTCTATCTGTTATAGTTTTATTAAAGTCAAGAAAAAAACTCTTTTCACTAATCCCCTTTTTCCTTAAAAATTTTCTTTTTTGGTAATTTTCTTGGAAAAGAAAAGCCAGCCTAAAAAACATCTTATTTCTCAAAGTTTCAAGACTTAATAACAACCTAGAACATTAAACCATTTCCTAAAGAGATCACTCTATCAATTTACAGAAGTTTTGACAGTACAGCATTACAATAGCTTTACTTTACAAGGGAAGGAAAACACATCTACAAGCTGATTCACAGTAAGCTTAAGAGAACCCAACATCAACTTCTCAAGCTTCTAGCCAGGCCAGTATCAGTTTATACCTTTCTAGGCACTAGAAGGAACTTTATAAACAATAGTTCCTACTGATAAATCAGGAAAAACTCAAAGTTTACAAAGCCCAGAAGGACATCAAAGGCTCCAAGGACTAAACAGTAGAGTACTCTGATTCCATACACATCTGTCTAAACATCAAAACAAGTTACGCAAATGCATACACATTAAACAATTCAGTACCAAAACAATATAGTAAGGTTTATCAAGTGTCTACGTATAAATGACCTATTTTTTATAATAAAGGAGATCAACATCAAATCTGGCAAATAAACAGAACTAAACAGGAAGGATCAATGACTCATCTGAGTAAACAAGACACTAAACAAGATAACAAACAATTAACTCCATGTACCTTGCTAAATATAAACAAGTAAATAAATCAAGAACAAACAAAACAACGAATCAGCAGTTTATCCTCCTTTACACATGACCAATATGACAAAGAAATGGAGAATTATGCAAATTGCTAAGAAAAGAGAGCTACATATTCTCGATACAATAGTCAGAATAGCTGAAAAACATAATCAGAGGAAAGAAACATGGGCTATCCAAATCATCTTCAACACTCTCACCACATAAACAAATTTAATCAGACATCAGGACCAACAGAATACTCAATACTCGATAGTATCCTCGCAAAAATTTTAAATGTAGACCCAACTACCTTCATTAAAGCAGAGGTTCTTAAAACACATATCCTATACTTATGGACACAAGGTCAAGGAAGAGAAGAAGACCTTATGACACCCTTCTTGGAAGAAAAAGTCAGATATATTTTGGAACAAAATACTTCCACAAATGGTCTCCCCCTTCATACTCCAGAAATCTTGCAGACCAAGGGTAAGTTTATAAACTCCATAGTAGAAAACTCAACTTCAGATGAGAACACCATTCCAAATGAGGATATGGAAGTTCAACCAACAATCGAGATGAAATTTCAAATAACATCGAAGTTGAAATAGGTGATAAAGATATGGAGGAAAAGCTGAAGATAGAACTTGAAATGGTAAACATTTAGGAAAGAGTTGAAGGAGAAAACATAGCAGAACAAATCTCTTATAATACACGAAACAGATCCAAGCCATCCAGTTTAAATCCATTTCATATTATCAAGAAAATAGAATTCAAGGTTGAAATTCTTATCTCAAGAATACCAGAAGATACAGAAAAAGAATGTTTAGCCTATCTCCAAGGTGCCTTGAGTCTACTTAATGACATGCTACTATTCAAAAAAGATTTTCTCAATGGTAATACCTGGACAACTTTCACCTTTGAAGAATTAAAAGATGCCCTACAATGTATAAAGAAGATTAACAAGAAAGAAAGAAAAAACTTTACCTTGATACCTATACAGGCAGAGAAATAGGAAACTTCATATTCACCACCAGAAAAGAAATTCTTTAAACAAGAGACAGCAGAAGAAGAAAACAAGACAATGGCTGTCACATTGATAGATCTTGACCGCAGTCATACCCATTAAGAAATCAAGGCTGCCTTATAAAAATATGGAAAGGTGTCGAGTATTTATATTTATAACCACTCTCACTCTCAAAGAAGAATCAAAGCACGACTCATCCCAAATCAGCAAGACTTGGAGAATAGATGGTTCATTCATATCAAAATAGATACCTTTAGGGCAATTTTCACTCAATATAAACCAAATGATCATGAAGTTGATGCCATTCTCAAAAACCATAATAGCCAATCCTTATGACTGTATAGTATACACAATACCTTCACAAGTCTTATAGCAAAAGCAACACAACATACAGAAGCCAAAGCATGTTACATATCAAAAAACCCTTTCACTTTAAAAAGAAGAGAATATGCAGTAGTCTGTTTCACAATAGCAGAGGATTTGCACAAGGCCCTGAGACAACATATATCTATACATGGTCACAAACTCAGCTGGAGTGCTAAAGAGCACTTCAGGAAGGATAC
>CAJVPT010006823.1:0-10665 GCA_910592055.1 Acaulospora colombiana
CTAGAGAAATAGTTTTTCGACAATGGGTGAGTTAGTATGTGAAAGTCAAAATAATTTGTAAATATCTGATATATATATAATAAAAACAAGCTATACTGACTTGATTGTGGATTAAAAAAAAAATTACTTAAATAATATAAAAAATTTATTAAATTAATTTGAATCAAATAAAACAAAGATTAATTAAATACTTTAAATTAAATTTAAAAACCATCTTTTACTCATCTAATAGATTGATACTAGAATTTCTAAAATTATTATTTATAGTTTATTACTATATATTATTTCAAAAAATAGTAAATTATTAAATTAAAAATTATATTAAATAAACTAAATTTCTTTATTTGTTTTATTTTAATTTAATTTTTTAAATAAATATAGATTGAAAAAAAATTACTAAGGAATAAATAAATTAAATAAAATATAATCAATAATAAAAATATTTTAAATATTATTAGATATTAATCAATAATTAGTAGAGAAATTTTTTTATAATATATATAACTATTGTTTTATAAAAATATTTTTAAAATATAGATTATCAAATTTTAATAAATTTTGTCAAGATTCATTAAATTATAGTATATTAAAATTTAAGATAATTTTTATTAAATAAAACTTATAAAAGATTGATAATAATAATTAAGCTAATTAAATAAAAATATAATATAGAAATAGAAAAACAAAATATATTAATTTTAAATTTGATAGATATAAAAGAAAAAAATTTGAATACTTATTTAATAAAAAGAATTAGCAAATAATATAAAAAAAACTAATCTGAAAAAATAATTAGAATATAGTTATAATCTGTCGCTTTATTTATAAAAAACAGAAAATGATCTAAAAATAGCCTTTATAAAATGTCCAGAATATATTCTAAATAATAAAAATAGAAATAAATATAGTATAGAAGTAGAATCTGATATAATTTATACTATACTATTCCTTAACTATCAAAAAAATACTATAAATACACAATTACTAAAAATTCACTATTTTCTACCTGAGCTTAATATGATAGTAATAATAAGTATAGTCTCAGAAACTTAAGATTCAAGAAATAATAAATTGAAAGAATAAAACAAGTACTAATAGAATATTGGAAACAATAAATACTTAGAGACAATATCAAATAAGAAGTATATTCAAATTACTTACTTAAAAGTCTTCAGTATAATTAAAAATCATAAAAGAAGTTAATTTTCTACTCCAATGAATCCTTAATTAATTATAAAAATAAAAATATAAGAATAAAGATTAAGTAGATACAAACTGAAGGAGCTGGATAAAAAATAAATTCTAAACAGAGATAAAAAATTTATTCTTATTTACAAGGACAAAATTAATAGTACTAGTTACAATAGTTTTAATAGTCTAATAGATAGTATGATAAAGATCTTCATTAATAATTAAGTCTGCATCTTCAAATAGAAAAGGCTTAAAAAATAAGATCTCAAAAAAACATGTAAAAATGACTAAAAAAAAAACTTTCAACAATAGAGTAGAATAATTTTAAATCAAGCAAGATATCTACTAAAACATTATAGAAAAAGAATATAATAGATAATCAATTTAACAGTTTATTAAATAAATTAACAAGAGATCAATTACATTGTTATAAACATAGCAATATAAAATAAAAACAAAATAACATCACCAAGTTTAAGAATATTAAACCTATTTATAGAACCTGATATAAAATAAGTTAAAGGATAATATACGCAGTAGTGACCTGCGGGCAATGATGTTAGAAGTTGGAAAGGTTTTCACCTGAACTACTAGCAAAGCGATAAATCACTCCTGAAGTTGCACTTAGAGTCTTAGATAAATATAAGACTTTGACGAGTGAGTTAGTTAGAGAATTAGCTTTAGTGTCACATGTATAATGTACAGCTTACAATTGTTTAATAAAGCACACATAACTAGCCTGACAGAGGGTTATAATTAAAAAAAAAAAAATAAGTTAAAGGATAATAGTATATAAGATAGTTCCTTCAAAGATTTATAAAAAAAAAGTTTGCTAGTTATATTAATTAATAATGAACTATCTATCTTAAGAAAACTAACAATAAGAAGACCTAACTTATATGAGCAAGTAAGATATATAGTATACAATTAGCAAAAGAAGATAATTGAACATCTACTAGAATGTTTTGGTTAAAAAAAAAATCTTGGTAATATGAAAAAAAGGATCTGAAATTATTTTTAAAGAATTTGATAAATTGTATCGAAATAGAAAAAAAAAAGCAAATAAAAAGTAAATACAATTACTAATTGACAATAGAAGCGAAAAAGGTGTAATAAACAAATGAGCCTTTAAACTTATAGAAACAACTTCACAAAATGGTTCAAGTATACTCAGCTTTTATGCAGAATTAATAAAAAATAATATAATTAAAGAAATTACTAATATAAATTACTATAATAATAAGCTAGGAACAATAAAAAAAATAGATCTTAAGAGCATAAAAGAAAGTTTTCAACTAGATCCATAAACAGGTTTAAAATATAAAATAAGAAAAGATCATATAATAGAAACAAGAGCAAGGAATTAATAGAAAAGCAAAATACAAGAAGATTTAAAAAGTAATAAGGCAAAATATTCTACAAAATAATTTTAATTATGAAACTACAAGATAAAGAGAAAAAAAAGAGATGGTGAAAATAGAAACCTTGTAGAAATCATAAAAAATAGAATTAAATATGAAATTAAATAATTGAATTTTGATTCTCATTAGAATTTCAAAAAGTGATCTGCAATAGTGACCTGTAGGTAATAATATTAAAGTTAAAAGAATTCTATTCAAACTATTAATGAAATGATAAATCATTTCAGAAGTTATACTTAAAGTTCTGGATAAAAACTTTGATAAGTGAGTTACACTAGGTAGAGATTTAATTTTAATATCTCCTATATAATGTATAGTTTACAATTGTTTAATAAAGCATATATAACTAGCCTGACAGAAGGTTATAAATATATATATATATATAGTATAAAAAAAATTGTATTGAATATTTATATTTCTTAAATTTATATAAATATATATATTGTTATAAGTTATTATATATTTTTTGATATTTTTTATTTAAAAAATAAATGATATATTAGATATATTTTTAAACAAATTCAATATTTAAAAATAAATTTTCAATCTAGACTTATTATTAAAATATTTAATTTGTAAATAATTATTAAATTATAAATCCAACTATATTTTATTTATATTTATAAATGACCTTTTTCTATAGATTCCTGATCATTACTTCTAAGGAAATATTCCTCTAAAACTTTCTGTTTTGTAAGTAATATAACTTCAAAACTTTCCTTAAAAACATCTGTTTTATTTAATAGTAGTTATATCTTATTCTTTTTATTTATTTTTTTTCTTCAAAAATTTTCTATATAAAAAGTTAATGGCTAGAAAGCTTTTCTAGTAAGAAAAAAATAAATAAAAAAATATTTCATTTTCTTTTCTATGGAAATTTCAAAGTCTAGAAAAAAGTGTAAACAAATAATTCTATGTTAATCTAAGAATATAACATTATTATTACAGGCAGAAATAGATTTTTTCTAATATATATTAGTTTTTTCTTGATTTTTCTAGAGGATTTTACTTATCCTAACTTGACTTTAAATTTTTTGCTATACTGGATTTTGGATAAATTAATTGATTAAAGATTGGAATTGATTGCTTCATAATTAATAGAAATTTAAATAAGAATATATATAATATATGATATACAGTAAATATATTTCCTAAGCTTTATAAGAATTTTAGATCTATTATAAGTTATATAGTTATAATGTGAATAAAGAAATATTATATAAACTGGAATCTCTTCTTTTTTATTATTTTTTGAAAATGTTATGACTATAAAATAAATATCTTTTTTATTGAAATGAAACTACAATAATTTACTTTACTTACAAAAGACATAACCATTTTTTTATTTTTGAATCATTCCAGGATTTTTTTATTCTGATTCAAATAGTTTTTTTACTCTTATATAATATATAATATTATTAAACCCACACTCCTTCTTTAAATATACTTAGTATTAATAATAGGTCATAATTACTGGGATTATCTAAAAGGTGTACTTTTTTTTTCAAGAAATTCGCAAATCAATTATAGTAAATTAGTTAAAAGAAATCCAGAAGGATTTAAAATTCAAATAAGAAATATCCAGTTTTTTTTTAAATAGTAATAATAATAGAAATTTAATCTAATCAGATATCTCTGAATAATAAGTTACCTAATAAATCTATTAGAGGTCAGGTTTTAGGAAGTTTAGTGATATAAATAATAAATGGCTTTATATAATAACTTTTATAATTTCTGCATTAATTTGTATATTATTTTATTAAAGTTAATAAATATGAATAAGCTTTCATTTAAAAAAAAATCAGATCTATAAGTCTATAGTATAATAGATTTGCTTCTAAATTACTATTTACTATATATTAATTCAATTTCACTTAAAAATAATATTTGAAATTTAAGTTATATAATACAAAGTTATATATATAGTATAGAATACTTACTTGTAGAAAAAAATTTTTTTTTTAATTTTTATTTATAAATAAAAAATTTATTAATTAAATATTATAAATTTTATATACTATATATTATATACTTTTATTAATATAATGAATAAGTTTACTTAAGTCAACTTCATAAAGCTCAGTACAGGTTAACACCTTTCTAGATATCAAGAGGAATTTTACAAGCAATGATTTAGACTGATAAATCAGTTTAAACTCAAATACCTATAAAATTTAGAGAAACATTCAAGCTTCATTGACTATATAGTAAAGAAGCATATATATTACATCAAATAAAATTTCAATAAACATAATATCACATGAATACATACATATATATTTATTATGTATTTACAATAAACAAATCAATAATATTTATATTTTCACATGTCCATAACAAGTTAATCAATAATAACAACATTATTATCATAATAAACATATGAAATATAATCTAAATTCACAATATAACAATTTTAAGATTTTTTTGTATTACAAATTAGTAATAAGAACTAAACAAACCTTCACTATGTGTTAAAAATCAACAAAATACAAATTAAACTTATTAATCTGTAACACATAATAAGCACAACAATATCAATAATATAAAGATTATTATAGATTATAAAGAAATGTAAAATTCACATCCTAAAAATTCTAATCTATTTATTAAACAAGTACAATCAAGAAAAAAAACTATAAGTAACACAAATAATCATCAATACAATTTCTATACAAGAAGACAATTTCAATCTAACCTTTAGTTTACAAAATGCTTAATTTTAGATAGCATTATAGCTAAATTCTCAGCATTGACTACATCACTTTCACTAAAGCTACAATTCTAAGACAATATATTCTATACTTATGGGTCCAAAAACAAGAAAAAGAAGATTATTTGCTGACCCCCTTCTTGGAAGACAAGTATATGAAACTGAAAAAGAAAAAAATATATTGGCAGCAATAAACAAAGCAAGAAATCATAGTTATAAATAACCTATATTTAAGTTCACAAAACCACCAAATAAAGAAGTAATTATGAAAATTTAACCAACATACATAATAAAAGTCCTCCAAATTTCCCTCTTTCTACTGATCCTCTGACCACACACAAAAAAGATATTCGCAAGAAGTTTTATACTTCTTTGTTAATATAGTCTTATCACTTTCTTTAAACTAACTTAAAGAAAACTTCAAGAGTCATTACTATACCCTCTTCCTCTTGTTATTACTCCTCTTTGAACAAAAACTTGACTGCTAGTGACCAAAAAGTCAAGCAACACCCTTCTTACCAATGGCAAGAAAGTTTTGAAAGGAAGAAGAATTAATGTACAGTCATCTCACACTGTAGAAAAACAATACAAAGTATTGTTTGTGATAAGAGACTTTTCTCCTACTCTCTTTGTCACCTGTTGTGCTCTAATAGTGCTCATTTCTGGATTTTTTTGAAAAATTTTGCCTACCTCAGTTTGACCATGAATTTTGAGTAGCACAAAGTTTCTCACACCGTGATTGGACAAAAATTTTTACATTAGTAAAAGATGTAAACAAGCTCCCATTGGTCACTTCATATGTTCTAATGCATTTCTTCTGACCTATAAGAACCTGAGGTTCATTATAAGTTATTTTGCTGTAGTACGGGTAAATAAGAATACTGTAAACTTCTATATCTTTGGTTAAATGAAAGAGAAGAACATATCCTCCCTTCTTCTCTATCAAGAAAGAAGAATGAAGACAAGGCTCAAAGAAATACTGAATGAGAATAATGCCTTAAAAGTGCCACGCCTATTTTTTATCAGTGTGAATTTTGGAAGATCAGGGAGATCTTAGGATAAATTGCACCTAATTGTCAATACCAACATACAGTTGAACGACCTTAATGACTGAAGAATATGTCACATCGAGACATTAAACAATGGTTCAATCTCTATAGATAGTAGTACTCTGGAGAAAATAGTATAATATTTGTCAAGCTGAAAAAAGTACACGCTGGAAAAAACAAGACTTTCCTTTCTAGTTTGGAGGTTTTTGTAGTTCCCAATGCTCTCTTACCTACCTTTGAAATTTTCATATTATCACCTAGAAAAACATCAGTAGAAGATCCTATACTGGATAAGATATGGAAGGAAAAGGTAAAGAACTGGTAGACAAGGTTCACAACATAGAGGTACTGAAAGCAGTAAAGGAACAGGCAGTGCACCCTGAACTGATGAAGCCCTCGAAGAGTAACCAGCCTAGGGTATCAATATAGTAGTAGTAGCATGTTTTCAAGTTATCCATAATTAAACCATTTCCCTTTCTCTTTCTGATATCTTTTTGTAATGCAGAGTCTTCACCCCTGTTTAAATTTGTATAGTTTTATTTTCATTTTTTCTCTCTAAATAGAGATAGCTGAGTAGAGTATCAAACACAATAGTAAAACAGATCAGATGGTCTATGGTAGACATAGATTCGAACACAATTATCCCCAATCCCCTCTCTCTGAGGGACAAAAATTTATATTAGTACTAGTGGTCCTTACACTAGTTCCCTGGACTTTTAATAGGATAGCAATAGTTATATGGTAGATTTTTATCCTATTGTTTCACTTTATTTGAGAAGTAGATTAAATGCAAAAGTTAGGAATTTTTCCTTATTTTATTATGTCAATTAAATCAATAAAGTATGGCTTTACTGTGTAAAAAAAAAAAAAAAAAAACATAATAGAAGTCCTCAACAATATTGAAATAAAAATATAATAAAGAGATTGAGAATCAATTGAAAATGAAGAAAATTTAAGAAGAAGTTAAAGAAGACAATATCACAGAGCTACAATTTTACAATATTAAAATCAACTAGTATTAATCTATTAATATTATTAAAAATGGAATATATAAACTGGAAACTCTAATATCCATATTACTAGAAGAAAGTAAAAAAGAAAGAATGTCATATCTCTAAAATACTCTTAGTCTACCAAAAGACCTTTAATTATGTATAAAAGAATTTCTCAATGGTAATACTTAGACAATATTCACTTTTGAAGAAAAAAAAATGTTTTGAATTGGTTGGAGAAAGTCAACAAAAAAGAAAATAAAAACTTTAATAATATCTATAAGCATGGAAAAATAGGAAGAGCTTGAATTTACACCTGATAAAAAATCTTCAAGAAAAAAACAGAAGAAGAAAACAAAGATCTATTTATAATTTTAATTGATATACGTAGATTGTAATTATACATGGCAAGAAGTTAAGATAGCCTTACAAATATATGGAAACTTACAAATATCCATATACATAACTACTCAAGATCATAACAGAGAATCAAGACATGAATCACTTTTTATAAATAGAACAATAAGTTAAAAGATCTATAAATGATTCCTATCAAAACAAAAGTGATAAGGGCTATTTTCATTTAACATGACCCACTAATCAAGAAGTTGACAAAATCAATAAAGAGTGTAATGATCAATCCTTAAGACTATATAAAACACTCAATATTTTACAAGTTTATTAATATGTACTTTAAAACAAACCAAAGCAAAAGCCTGTTATATACCCAGAAACCTATTCATACTAAAGAGAATGGGATATACAGTTATATGTTTTGAAATAGCAGAAGACCTTAATAAAATATTCAAACAGTATATATTTCTATATGAACACAAACTCACATGGAGTACTAAAGAATATTTCAAGATAGACATACAACAATAGAATAAAACGATAGAAGAAGTAAATATTTATTATCACAAGAGATATGAAAAAGCAAAACATAGAACTAGCAATATTTACTTCGAAGAAATAAATAAATTTAATACAAATCAATATAACAATTACTTGGATATAATAGATATTAGATTTAACAGAAAGCCTATGTGAAGAGAAGCCCTTATAGAAGAATTTGATCCTAGATATAATATAGAAAACTTTGATATAGAGTTTGAAAAAAAAAATCAAGATTTTACAAAACAAAAATAAGTAATCTAAGATAAGAATACAATCAACAATCAGCAATAGAGAACTGATCAATACATAGAAAAGAAGATATAGAAAATATAATTCCAGAATCTTTAACAATATGACTACTGAATTTGAAGCAGATTAAAATCTATTGCAACAAATTTCATATAGCTTAAACAAACTAAACAATAGAATAAGTCATATTGAAAAAAAGATTCAACCCTATTCTGAATCTATAAGATGGAAAATAGTTAATTACTTCTAAAAGTTGTATCAATCCAAATAGAAAATACCAATGAAGAATAAGATTCACAAGAAAAATCTAGTACTTCTTGAACCAAAAACAATTTCAAAGACAACAATCTAACAATAAATATATTCTTTTCAAACAATCTACCTATTACTATACAATATTTAAACAACTTCATCAAGTTGATACCATCAACAAGAACCTTAAAGAACAAACAATATATCAGAATAATATATCGCAATCCACTATAGAAAAAACTATAACTATAGGGATATATAATATAAGAGAAATAAATATAATACTAAATTAACAGTATTTATATGACATGATACAAGACTAGATATAGAAATTATGGGTATTAGTAAAACAAAACTAAGGAGTGAAGCAACAGAACATGTCTTCAAGTTCTAAAAGATATATAAATTCTTCTACAGTTGTAATAACATCAAATATAAAGAATCAGATATGAGTCTTCTTATAAACAAGACATATAAAAAAAAACTGAAGTCAATTAAAAAAATAGAAGGCTATATCATAGATACAAACTTCTTCTCAAAGAAATGTAAACTATATATATATATCAAATCTACTTATTATCTGAAAGACAGAAAGTAGATAACTTCAACAAATATTATAAAAAAGAATTTTAAACAAATAATGGCAGAAATTCAAGATTATTCTTATAGAAGATTTTAATGTAATAGTAAATCCAATAACAGATTGACCTCCATCTGAAAAGAAGGCAATATGGAACAAAAAAGCTGAAATTGATATCTTTAACTTCTTAGAAGATTGGAATTTTACTGATATCTACAATATATAGGAACAAAACAAGAGCATATACATATGGTCTAACAAACATGCTTATAACAAAATTGATTACATCTGATCTGCAACTGACATTAATCAAAAAAACCTAAATAATTTTAAAAATATTTCAAAGGAATTAGATACAAACAATGATCATATTTTTTTTCTAATTAGGCTAACAAATGACAACTTGTTAAGAGATAAACAATATCAAAACCAAAAAAGAATACAAGACAAAAAGATTTTAGATTCTGTCAACTCAATATCAACGCAATGGAAAAAATTCAAACAATATATTGAAACCAAAATAATAGAATATAACTGATTATATTTATACTTTGAAAATTCAACCTGGATTTAAACAAACTGGATCAGGTAGAGTAGGAACTTGAAAATATTTTTATTAAAGATACATATAGAACTCTTAAAAAGAAATGAATATATTTGATATTAGATAAGAAAAGATTCAACTCACTAATAAATAAATGAGTACAAATTTATAAAAAGACCAATAGAGTCCAATATTTACTAAAAAAGACTTATTACAATTGAAATGCAAACACTAGAAACAGGCTTTACAAATGATTAATAAACTTTATTCACTATGCAAAAAAATAGTGAATTGAGATTTTACAGCTCCTTAGACTTTAGAAGAAGTTCAAGTACAGCTCAAGAATACTATATCTCCAACATAAAATATGTACTAAGAATACACTAGTTCAAATTGTATTATTCAGTAACTAAATTATTGCCAAATTTGATTAAATTTAATAATAAAATATTGCCCAATTCTTTTCAATTTCTGCTATTCAGCATATTACTATTTTGACAATAAAGTAGCAATTAAAAATTAACAATCAAAAATTCAATAATCAAAAAATTTAGCAATAAAAAATTTATTAATTAAAAGTTTAACAATAAATTATCAAAAAATTTATTAACAATTCATCAAATAATTTATTAACAATTTAACAAAAATTCATTAAAAATTCGTTATAAAATTATTTATTAACAATTCAATAAAAATTCAATATTAATTAAGCAAAAAAAAACTCTTTCCGCTGATCTCCAATTTTTCAGAAAATTTTCTTTTTTGGTAATTTTTTGAAAA
>CAJVPT010006824.1:0-10665 GCA_910592055.1 Acaulospora colombiana
CTAGAAAAGCAATTTGTATTATGGAGTTTACAATGCCAGGGGAATTGTAAACTTTTATGGGAGTTAGACCAGAAGCCTTTCCTTATGCAACCTTTCCTACTTCAACTTAATTTCAGCTCATGATCATCAGAAAGACCAGAGATCCCATCTTTATACAACTTAATTAAATTTGATCAGGATTCAGATGTTTAGGATATGACATATATAGGAAAACTGGTAAACCTAGTATGAAAATAGATATTATATTTTTATTACCCCTTATATGTATTGAACTAGGAGCTTGCATATGGAACCTAGGAGCCCTATCTATTGTGCTATTGATCTACAGGTCTGAGATCTATTATAAGTTATTTTTTATCTTAATATATGTAAATATAAAATATAAAAATTATTATGCTATTAGTTATATAGAAAAATCAAATTTAAATAAAGACATATTATTTTAATACCATTTTTTTATCTTTTTTTTTTTAATCTACAGTCAGGTTAACATGATATGTCTTTATTATATATATGCTAGATATTTACAACTTGTTATGACTTTTATATACTAATTCACTTATTGTCAAAAAACTATTTCTCTAAATACAACCTAGTAAATAATATTTCACTTCTTTACTACTATAATTTGAATAACTCCTCTAATTAATAAAATAATTGCCTACAGATCATTACTATAGATCATTCTAAGTTTTATCTACAGTTAAAAACCAAACTATTTGATTCTATAACAAACTCAATCCTTAATAATCACTGTATACTTCTTTCCTTCTTTTTCTTTATTACCTTTCAGATTCAGATTCTTCAAAGGTAATGATATGGCTTTTTGATTTTATCCAGTTTGTATATTAGATCTGTGCTTTTATCTTTATTTCTTTTATCTTTTCCAATAATCTTCTGTTTCTTTTCCCATTTTATAACTTTAATACAATGATTATTCCAGATCTCTTTTTTGAAATTTACTTGTATCTTTTGACAATACTTGTCGATTATACTCTGTATAGTTGCAGATAGAATTTTTGAGTTGCTCTTTGAGATATTTCTTCAAGGAGGTGATCTTATCTTTTTTCATATATCCATAGATAGTATTAAAAAGGCCCCTGTCAGATTTCTGAATTTCTTTCAACCATTTATCTATCTAGTTATTTATTATAGATTGGACTTCTTTTTTATCTTTAATTTCTTTGCTAATATATTTATGAATCTTTTCATTTGCTTTCTGCCATATGTCTTACCTAGTTTCTCTTGGGATTTGGTATTCAAAGAGATATTCTAATGTCTCTTTTTGAAGTTCATATACTAGACAAGTGGTTGTAGTATATATTTCTGGTTTTCTTTTCTTAAATATCTGTAGAACTGGAAGTTTATTGTGGGTTAGGTTAGTTAGAAAGTTTTTATCTTTATTGATCTTGAAAGAGGTATTAAAAGTATTGATTAAATTGAATTGATTTCAAAAGGTTGGCCAATCTTTGACTTTATTGTTATGGGTTCAAAGATTCTGAATTCTTTTCTGTTTGTCCAGTCTAATCCAATTCTTTTCTTATTGAATGTTTTGATAAAATCTCTAATACTAATCTCTATTGTATATTTTCTTCATATAGCTATTGTGAGAACTCTTTCTAGCTCTGGTAGTTAATGCCAAGTTATTGAATTCTCCCGTCTAGCCTGTTTAGCAAGTAAATCTACTTGATTGTTAAATCAAGCAAATAAATCTACTTGATTGTTAAATTAGTTGGTTTTATAGACTTTGATCTTCAAGATTTCCAATTTTAGATCTTTCTTCTTTACTAGGTTTTTGATTTTATTTCATAGTGATTAGTTGATAGTCTTTGTCCATCTTCTTGTTGATGTCTTAATTTGTGAGCAAATGGATTTCCATACTTTGACTGCTATGTTGCAATCAGTGTGAATCATGACAGTTATGTTTGAAAGGCAGTATACAGTATAGTAAGAATAACTAATATTTTAGCTTTGGTTACAAATAGCCAAGTGAAAACTCCTAGTATGAACTGTTTAACCATTTTATCATCTTCTATTAAAATCCAAGCTAAACTCATTTCAAGTTCACAATCTATCATTCCTTTTTTATAGGTGTCATTGGTGTATAAAGTAAGCTGATCAATTATATTTCTTTTGTTATATCTCAAAATACTTATAGATTCGTTTTTATGTTCTTCTGTTTGTATTGCTTGTTTTATTAGTGTAATTTTCCAGTCTTCCACTTGAATCTCTACTTTTGCAGGTCTGATGGTTGGTAGAGTTATTGTTTGGTAATATGTGTTTATCTACCAATCTATAGAATTTTCTAACAGAAGGATCTGTATTCTTTTTCTCAAATTGTTATGTTTATTTAGTTGTAGAAGAAGGTGAACTTGTGATAAAACTACTTTTATTGACTATACTATTCTATTTAATTGGATATAAGTATAATTACTAGTAAAGTCATATATTAACAGATATGATATAAAATGGAATTTGTTGTTTACAAATATTGTCTTTTCTAATGTGTCTGTCAGAGTATTAGTATAGACTACTTAGTATGTTTTTTTTCTATCTAGATTTGTTGGGAATGTTTTAGTCTGCATATTGTAAACTGTCTATTCAAATCCATGTAAAGAGTTTTATAGGAGATCTTGATTTATTGTTGTCTTTTCATGGACTTTTTTGTACCAGGAGAAAACTAGTCTTTTGCATCTGTTAAAGAGAATTTGAATTGCTCTCCATTCTTTGAATATCATTGTAGTAGTATTAATGAGTTGATTTAGGAACATAATTTTATACTTGCATAGTGATAGAATAGCCTTTTTATATTCTCTATCATCTTGTAGTATTGATTTGATAGATAGAATACCTCCTTGATATTCAAATATTTTCTTCCATCTCTAACTTTGAAAGGTAATTTGTATACTTTTTGCCAGGGCCATATTGCAACTGCCAAATTTCTTTTAATTAGCTTTTGAGGGTTGATAGGATTTTTCAAAATATTATCAGGCTTTCAATATTTAATTTGACCTTGTTTTAGTTTAATTATGGTAGCAATATCAAAGGTTTTATTATTATTGAGTTGACAGAAAAGTATAGATATGTGGCTTTCTAGTTGTATTTCCCAGATAGTCTTGAAACTATATATTTCTTTATTATAAATACAACTGTTTGCAATTGTTCTACAGACTAAGGCCTTATTCTTGAATACTTTTCTAAACATAGCTGTGAACTCATTGCATGTCTTTTTATTTAGATATGTGTATTGTATTCTATATTCTATTTTTAGAATAAAGACCTAATTGATAACATATCGGGTATGTTTTTCTGTTAACCTTTTCTTAGTTATTGCCTAATTACTGTCCTGATTTCAGATTTTATTAGGTTAATGATATCCTGATTCTTTTGTCTTGATCCTAACTAGATACCAAAAAATCTGGCTTAATTCTTCTTATTAATTTCATGAACTATAGTATTCTTTGTTCCAGATTAAATAGTTTCAGGAACTTGAGGATTCTGATGAATAGTAAGGAGAATTGACTTTTCTATATTAATATAAGAATCATTTTCTATATAGAACTTTTTTGCTTCTTCCAAAATCCTTTCCAGGTCTTCTTTGGATTTGGCAATCCAGATTGTGTTATCTATGTAAGCAATTACTACCTGCCTTAAAGAGATTCTAACTTTTTTCTTGGGTTTGTTAAAGTTGTATAACTATTCTTCTTTTATGGAATAACCTAGATTGCTATTGTTTTGAATCTTGTATAACAGTGGATTGTAAAAAATTTTCCATAAAAGAGAAGAAATTGTTTCACCTTAATCTATACTATCCCCTGCTCTATTTAATTAGAGAGTCCATTGTGAAGGATAATACTACAACTTCTATCTTTAAAAAAATCTATTATAAGCTTCTTAATAGTTGTAAGAATTCAAATCTGATTTATAGCCTTTTCAAGCATATAAGGGATATTGTATTCTATGCCTTGACAGTATCTTGAAAGAGAATCCATAATTTCTTTTTCTTTTCTCTGACTTCTTCACAGATTTTGTTCAGCAGATAGATAGATTCTGTTGTGCTCTCTTCTTGTAGACCAACAAAGTTTGGATCTTTTAGAATTTTATATTGCTTGCAAATGGTTGATAATCAGTTGATAAGGATCTTAATAAAGCATTTTTGAGCTGTTTCTAAAAGAAAAATAGATCTTGTGTTGCTCAAATCACATTTCCAGGGCTTGAGTTTTGGAATAGAATAGACGTTACTACTTTTCTATTTTCTAGATATCTAGCCTGTACTTAAGACTTTATTGAAAAGAAAACGTAAAGTTTCTTTTCCTTTGACTCCTAAGTATTTAAGCAAGTTAATATATAAGGAGCCAACAGCCTTGTTGTTTGGAAGGGATTGTAAAGTAACTTAAAGCTCTTTTACTTTAATTTCTTCTGTTAATGGTAAATATTATATTGGATCAATCTATTACTTGAATTAATATTCTTTTTTCTAGGAGGGATCAAGACTTTCAAAGTTAGTATTTCTTTTTTTGAAAGCCTGTTTGTAATATTCTTCAACCTTGCTTCTGATAGTTTAAGGATCAGTAGCAATATAGTCTCTCCCTTCTTGATTTCTGGTTAGCACTCAGTCTAATGTAATTCTAGGTTTTTTATAGTTCAAGACTAAGTTTAGCATTCATTTCTGATTGGATTTGAGGTTATTATATTTGTTTTCTAGAGCTTCCTTAATTTAGTTTCTGATATGAAGACTTTCTTTTTTCTTGCATATTATTCTAAGAATATGTTCTTTTTTGATAATTTTTCTTAATTGCTTTGGAATTTCATTTTGTGATTGATGAGATATTAATTCTTCATTGAGAGATTTACAAATACCTCATAGATTTTGAATAGCCTTTTCTATGTTCTCTATATCTTTTATAGTTTTTAAGTTCCAGTTAACTTGGATTTTCTTTAAAAGGAAGTGAATCTTGTTGGCTTCCCTATAGGCTTCAAAATTTTTCTTTGGGATTACTGATTCTGTCTTGACTTCTTTTCCTTTATTGGGAATAGAGTAAACTCTTTTTTTCTTGAAACACTTGTATGTACTTTTAATGATTATAGTTTCAAGTTCTTTTCAAACCTTTCAAGCTCTTGGAAGTTGTCTTCAGTCTCTTGCCAAGAAGGTTGTATATCAATTTTAAAAGTTTGCATTCTATCCAGAGTTTGAACTTCTCTCATTGTTTTACAGTGAAATTTGCAGAATCTGATATTTTTTTATCTTTTGTTCTACATTATTTTTGAGCATGATTTTTGAGTAGATTATTTATTGTTATTCTTATTAACAAAAGATATAGTTGCTACCTAGTAGTACTTCTACTGGAATATTTTTGAATTCATGTGTATTATTTAAATTGATTTCTAATGGTATTCAGATATAGTTTATTCTGTTATATGCTAAGTTGTTTGCCCATGTAAAGATAATATTTCCTTCTTCTTCTTAGAAGTTTTGGACATCTATATAGTTCCAGTCTTCTAGGAAGTTGAAGAAGCCTATCTCAGCTTTTCTGTATCTTGGGATTATTTTATTAATGGATGGGGATCAATTCACTATTGGGTTAATAACTGCATTAAAATTATCCATTATTATAACTTTGAAGTGATTTCTTTGCTTATCTAAAATTCTATTTTGAAGCAGCTGTTGTAGTCATCTATTTTTAGCTTTCTCAAATAGCAGATATTCTTGATAGATATAGAGTTTGCTTCTTGTTGATAAAAAGTTAGCTCCTATTATATAGCCTTCTATTTTCTCAATTGATTCTAACTTTTTCTTAATATTTCTATTGATAAGAAATTTCACTTCAGATTCTCTAGGTTTTTTATTATTACAACTATGGAAAAACTTGTATATTTGCTGTAAGTTATAAGCAAAATTTACTGTTGCTTTTGTTAGCTTAGTTTCACAAATTCCCAGAATATTTATATCAAGTTCTTGTATAAGTTTATATAGTCTTTATCAATCAAAACTAGTATTGATACCTCTAATATTATATATTCCAATTGTAATAGTTTTGTTTAATGTAGAGTTGTCTATGGTATAATTATTATATAATATTCATTCCTTGTTTATTTTTTTAATAGTATTCTTTTTAATTATGCTGATAAAGTTTTCAAGTAGCATAATATGTGTTATATTGGAGAGGTTATATTAATATCTACTATTGTCTTAGTAATTGTACCTTTTTTCCCAAATGAGCTTGATTCCTCTTGTGAATCAGATTCTCTTCTGATATATCTTGATTGAATTGGTGCTACTTTTAAGAGTGATTGTTTCATTGACTTCTTCTTATCCTATTTTGATTACCTGTCTTTTCCTTAATTAAATTTATTCTATTTTTTAATCACTTGAGATTGTTTAGGATATAAATTGGATTTTAATCACTTTTACTTTCAGAATAGAGACTTTCAAATCTGTTGCATATTTTTTGTCTATTGTGATAATTAATAGGTTCTCTGTTACTACCAGTAGCAAAGCATTTGAGGATCTCTGTTTTACTGGTGATGAGCTTATTGCCTTGGTGATTGTTTTTTCTTTTCTTTCTATTAAGATATATTCTTTTCTTGATCTCAATTTCTGATTCATCTTCCATTGTTATGTATCAGTTGGGCCTTATATTATTTCTGATATCAGTTTGATCTATTTTTATACCATCAGATTGTTGTTTATTTAATTGTATAAATTTAGTATCAGATTCTTTAACTTTATTGAAATCCTGTCTTTCTTGAGAACACTTTTGTTCTTGTTTAAAATATTCTTTTGCACTCCATGTAAGTTTGTACCTATGAATATAAATATGATGTTTTAAAGTATTTTTAAGATCTTATACTATTGAGAAGCAAATTACAGTATAGCCTCTTTATTTGGTTATATGAGAATTTCTAGGAATATAGCATGTTTTGGCCTTGTTTGTTTAACTGCCCTTGTAATTAGCCCAGTGGTTGTATTATGTATTCTATATAGTTGCAAGAAATATGCATTGTGTTGTTTAATAATTTTGTTAATTTTTTTCATAATCAAGTTTATTTTAAAAAAAAATGACTCTAATTGTTTTCACTTTGATGTAGATTATTTATTTTTTCTCAAGGTCAGTATACTGTTTGTGAGAAATAATATGTATCTTGATTCTGTGTTGTGACTATAAGTGGTTATAACTATAGATGTTTGTTGTTTGTCCATATTAATGGAGGATTGCCTTGATTTCTTGATATGAATAATTATGATCAATATTGATCAAGGTAACCACCAGTGATGTTTCTTTTTCCTTCTTTGTTTTCTGGAACACTTTTTTATTTGATGGTTAGCTGGAACTTGTCCATTTGTCCATTTCTAGGGATATGATGGTTAAATTGTCTTCCTTCTTTCTATTGATTTTTCAAGTTATCTTAATACTTCTTCTTCTTCACAATAAAATGTTGTTCAGGCATTGCCATTGATAAATTCTTTTGTAAAGGATTAAGAGTCTTTTGATAAGCTTAATATATTCTGGATATATGCTATTTGTTCTATTTCAGTTTCTTTTGAAAGTCTTGAGGTAAATACACCTATTTTGAAATCTCTATTTTTCTTAATGTGGTATGGATTAATGTTGAATGTTTTCCTATTTCTTGTCTTATATGTTTGCTATTCGGCAATATTATCTCTTCTAATTTTTTCATTAATGACTTCTATTTTATTTTTGTCTTTTAGTTCTTTGTCTCCTATTTCGATTTTAATGATAATTGAGATTTCAATTGATATGGTTACTTGAACTTCTATGATCATTGTCTTATCAGGTAAGTTGTTAATAGAAAGATTACTTTTGACCATTGACTGATTTGTTGACAATGGTTGTAAGGTGTATTATGTTTGTTCTGCCTGTTATATCATATCCAGGTATTTGTCTTCTAAAAAGGGAGCTAGAAGATTTTCTTCTTTTTCTTGTCTTATGGTCCATAAGTAAAAGATAAGTTGTCTAAAAATATTGGCTTTGATAAAGATAGTATAATCAACATCTAGAATTCTAGCAATATTACTATCAATAATTGAGTATTTAGATGAATCTGAGGTTGGGTTTGTGATAGTTTCTTGAGTTGAAGTGACATTAAAGAAGGTTTATGAGGTCCATAATTTTCTTTGTTAATTATATTTGTTCATTAGCAGGACTAAAGTTTCAATAATATGTGTTTCTTTTTTTTTAGTGATCTATAAGAGTTTGTGTTTTCTCATAGACATGTTGATCACATGATATGGAGAATAGATTGCTAATTGCAGTATTAATATGTTTTATTAAATGTTGTTTTAGGTAGTACTAAGATTTTCTAAGTTATGTAATAGTTGTTTCTTGCTTATTTAAATAACACTTGTTTGTTTGTTTATTTATTTTGTTTATTTATTCTTATTTATGTAAACAAGATGTTGATCTGTTAATTGTAAGTTGTGTTACTATTTTAGATCTATTGTGTTTTAATGGCTATTATTATATGTGTATATAAAGTGTAAATACGTAAACAAGGTGTTAATTTTTTGATTGTAAACTGTGTTATTATTTTTATATCTATTGTATTGTTAATAGCTTCTATTATATATAAGTATGAAATATAAATATGTAAACAAGGTATTGATCTGTTGATTGTAAGTTGTATTATTATTTTTAGATCTATTGTATTATTAATGACTACTATCACATGTAAATATAAAGTAAAAACATATAAACAAGTTTTTTATTATATATGTAAGTAGATTATTATTTAAATTGATAGATATGATATGTTTATATTATATAATTCAAGATATAGAGTATTGTTGTGTTGTTTATATCACTCTCTACTATTGAGTAATTGAGACTTAGATATTTTCTTAGATATTATAGGCTCTGAGCTTTAGTTAATTTATTGGCTAAAGTTATTGTCTATAGTGTTTTTCTTAGTTTCAAGAAAGGTATTGACTTGCACTGGCCTGGCTGAGAGCTTTGTAGAGTTGAGGTTAGACCTCCAGAAGCTTACTGTGAATCAATTTTCTTGGGATTTTCTTTTCTCTATAATGAAAAACTATACTGTAATAGTTTTTTTCTCTAATAATATTCTATAATTGTTATTACAAAGAAGTATAGTAGTTTTGAAGCTTGATAACAAGCTATTATTGTTTTTAAACTATATGTTTCTTAGATATTGGAGGCTGGCTTCTTGGTTTACAAAAATATTACCAAAAAAAAAAATTTTTAAAGAAACTGGAAATTAGTGGAAAGAGTTTTTTTTTTTCTGGATAATATTTTTTTATTTAATAAATATAATTATTATTATAAAGTTAATATTTTTAATGAGTTTTGATAACTTTATCTACTTACTGAAATTATATTTTTTATTTAATTTTAATATTATATCTTTTAAAATATGATTTAAATACAATCTTATATTTGAAATTTTTTTTGATCAAATATTAATAAAATTAAGGTTTTCTATAAAAAATCTCTAATTTTTATAATTTTGAATACCTTAAATAAAATTTTAATGTTACTTTTTTTTTATAATAATAAGTTATTTAATAAATTAAATGTTAAAAAGTGATTTTTTTTAATTTTAATTTACAACCATGTTATATAACTTGATTTTTATTGAAAAGTTATATAATTATCTATAATATTATAGATTTTTCATATAATAACTAACTTATTATTGTAGTGAAGCATTCTAAATCAGGTCTAAAGAATAATATTTTACTTACTTAAGAAATTAATAAATAATTTCTATTTACTAGATTCATTATTAAAAGTTTGTTACTGTAAATTATTCATCATTTATGAATTGCTAGATTAAGAAAAAAGAAAAAAAAAATTAAAAAAGCAAAATAATTCAAGGTTATATTAAAAAAGTTAAAAAAAAAAACAATCCTTCTCTTAAAAGATATCTATTTAATTGGAATAATCTTTTTGTTTTTTTTTGAGTCTCAAAAGAAATATTTTTTATCACTATTTGAGATATCAGATGAGTCAATTCAACTGGTTTTTCATTTAAGTGAATATTGAATTAGAATATCTCAAAAAAAGTATTCAGATCATAGATTTTATTTATTAAAGCTTTGTTATCACTTAAGAAATTTAAGGAAGAAACAGAAATTTGTGTTCTATATTACCTATCTCCTAATTTTTTGATATCATAAATATTTTTCTTAAGAGACTTGAGTTTTTGAAAAGTGAACATTTTTTAATCATTCTTTTTAATCGACAATAATATTATTATAACAAATGAATATAATAAAATATAAATTTTTAAAGTAGAGATAAGAACAAAAGTCAAATGTTCTTTATTAGAAAATATTTAAATTTTTAAATTAATAACTAAAAAAACTACTTAAGATGATTTTTTATTGTTAAAACTTTTAATTTATAATATTTTTTGAATTTTGTTCTAATTAAAGTAAAGAGCTATAAATTTTGTCCCTCAAAAAAGACATAAGTAATCTATAAAATTTTAATATTAAATATTTTAGGGACCTATTATTAAGTGTAATCAATGAGAGCTTGTTTACAATCCAAAAACTAATATGTTTTAGATCAATTAATCATTTTTGGTAAGGATTTGTGCCATTTAAAATTTAGAATCAATCTGAGGTAAATAAAATTTTTTAGAAAACTATAAAAATAGAAGCTTTAAGGGGATTTAAAC
>CAJVPT010006825.1:0-10663 GCA_910592055.1 Acaulospora colombiana
TTTTTTTTTTTTTTTTTAACGGGCTCATGGTTAATTTTATTGAATCCCAAATTACAAGTTTATATTGTGCAAAGTGCAAATACATGGATGTATATTTGGGAAAGATAATGATAAAAATAAGCTAAAAATATTTGAAAGCTACTTCGAGGCTTATTGTCCTTTCTTTTTTCAAAGAAAACCAGCATCCCTAGAGCGTGCTGATGTCATAAAATGAAAATAAAAGAAATAAAAGAAAAATTGGACAGTCATATAAAATGTATTGGTCTTGTTTCTTGGTACATGCTTGTCTTGTTCACATTCCTCTCGTGGAAGGTCTGGGAAAAAACTTCTATTGAGTCTTTTATGGAAATAAGGTAGAGACCAAAGAGGAGACTAAGGTTTATAGGGAGAGAGTAGTCAAGAAAGTCAAGAAGGTCCAGGTGGTATATTGGTATCCACATGATCGACTTGAAAGTCTTCCATTATATCGTCAATTAAACCTATTCCTATCTAAATATGGGTATACTTACCCATCTGTGCATCTTATTTCAGATTTAATTCCTTATATGAATGATAGTATATAGCCTTGCGATCGACATATCCTGCTAGTGGCCATTGGTACTAATGATCAACAAGAATCTTCCAGACATTCCGGCCGGCTCGCACGTCACTGTTGACATTTTTAGACTTGAGTTTTGATTGGTGTAATGGTGTTAACCTTTCAGTCTTCCAGCTCAGGATTTTTTGAAGATAGGATGAAAACTTCCTGGATTACTTTGCACATAAGCTTTACCACTGAGTATCCTTAATGGCTCCATACTTTCTCTGATTTAGACTTTCCGGGCAGTAGAGGTTGAAACCTATCTGACATATAATCAGGATATAGGTGGCTCTGACTTGAGAAAAGATCAATCGAGTGTCTTGTAACCTTTACCATGGTCAGATAGACTCTTTCTTATATCCAATGATGTGTCGGTGCCATGTCCTATATCCACTTGCACTAAACAAAATGACTTATAATGGACCCCAGGTTCTTATGAGACTGAGGAAATACATTTAGACACATAAGGTGACCAATAAGAGCTTGTTTATCAATCTTGTTTAACGTGTTTTGCATCGACCAATCAGAGTTGATGAGATCTGTACTACTCAAAATTTCAGGGTCAAACTGGGATAAGCAAAATTCTCCAGAAAGCTATGAAAAAGATAGCTCTGAGAGGCTACAACACCAGTCAAAGGGTGGAAGATTGAGTTCTTTGACTGGTTTTAACCTCTTTTATCTTCACCATAATTAAAAGATGAAAGGTACTTCACTGTTGGTCCTTTTCCTTTTAGGAACTTTCTTGCCATTGGTAGTAAAAGTGAGAGCTGAACTTTGCAAGCCACGAGAGTTCAGTTTGTTCAAAGGAAATTGTAAACAAGAGGGAAGGGATAGTGAGAGAGTTCTAAGAGAACTCTTTGGATTGGTTTAAAGAAAGTAGTAAGACTTTATTAGCATAGAAGTATTAAAACTTCTTGTGAACATCTTTTTTGTGTGTGGTCAGAGAATTAGCAGAAAGAGTTATATATATGGACTAGTTTAACTTATTTAGCTTATTTTATAATATAAATTGATGAAAGTTAAAATTAAAGTTGATTAGTCTATTTACTGTTTGATATTAATTTACTAGTTAATATTAATTTACTAATTTTAATAATAAGTATTTTTATTGCAATTAAGAGTTTAATTTAGATATAACTTATAATATATAGCTTTTGTTATTTACTATACTATCAAGATAATATTTTATATAGGCTTTAATTAATAAGTTGTTTATAAAATTATAATAATAAAATTTAATAAATTTTTCTTTAATACTAATACATCTACTAAAAACTACTTATTATTCAAATTATATAATATATTATAAGAATATTGAGATATTTATATTAATAAATTTTATTTATTTTTTTAAACCTATAATTGAATCAATATAGTGTATTTATTAATCTTTAAAAAAACTGATAGAGATATATTAAACAATTATATTATGGCTAAACTATATCTCATGTTGACTCATTTATTAATAGCTTTCAATTTTCAAATAAGCTTAAACTTTTAAATATAATCTTGAGAATAATATTTTTACTCTGAATTAAGTTTTGATAAAGACCTTTCTAACTTATCTATTATTGTTAACAAATTGTCACTATCTATTATTCTTCAAGAAACTAATTTTAAGAAACTATAATAGGGAAAAGAAAAAATAAAAGGAAGAAGAATATCTAAAATATACAAATATATGTATATGAAGAAAAAAAAAATAAAAATAAAAGCACTTTATATCTTCCAAACAACTTTTGCTAGAAATCTTCTCTTATTAAAAACCAATTCTTCTGAAATATTTTTCTTTTTTCTGATTATCTGAGAAACTTACAGTATATATATATAACCTTGATTATTTTCTTGTAACTGTCTAAGATGCTTATCACTTACTTAAATCCAATATCTTTTTTGTCACTTTTTTTTTTTTTAATATTTTATTTTATATCTATCTATATTCTAACTATAACTTATAATGAACCTCAAGTTCTTATATAACTACCAATATCTTTTAATAGTCATACCTAGTTAAAGGAATATTATTTATAATATTAAAGGCCAAAGAAGTCAATCAAAGTTCAGAATTTTCGCTGTAGTCACGTGACCAATGATCATGATGCGACCGAAGCTTATGCAAAACAATCAATTGTCGACTATTACAATACCCCTTGCAAGCTAGAAGAATACGTGAACAATTCATTCGCATCAAAAAGGTAAAAAACTATGAGCTGAGGTAATAGAAAATTAGCTGACCACGAAGCAATTTATGCATGACATAATACTAGAATAGTCATGGTGATTATATAATAGTCCTATATATAAAAATGTATAAATGTAACTTCCTTCAATGACTTAATAAAGGAGACAAATCTTAAGACAAATCTTTTGGATAGATTGTTATAACAATGAAGTTATAAATAGTTTTAGGGAAAACTACTTTGAGACTCGCCCAAATCTTTTTACACCTCTGTCTTGATTTTGGTATTGTTTTGTGTGTAATAAAAGGACAGACTCTTCTATTCACAGGTTACATGAGCTTTTGGTCATTAGCGACAGACTTGCTGATTAGCTTGCTATAATGAGTAACTTTTATTGTTTCAAAAATTAGATTCTCCAATAGCCTTTTTGCTTAGCAATAATAAAAGAGTCTTGCAAAATAGTGGGGATCTTTGTTAATTATGATATCATTATACAACATCTAAAGAAATATATTCTTAATTCTAAAGAAGAATAGTGACTTATAGTCTTTTGCTTTTTGGTTTTATTGCTTAACTGAAATAAGAAAATAATCTCTTTTATATACTTTATCTGATCAGGATAATAAAAAGTTGAAGACTTTGGCTTGAACAAATAATTATTTTTTTATCATTTAATGAATTTAGTATTTATTTTAATAGTTTTATAGTTTATTTGTTTCAGTTATATTTTATTTAAAGAAGTAAAGAATTTCATATCAATAAATACTCTTTTTTTCATATCTATATTTTCTATGGTCTTACATATTAAGTGATAAACTCATTTTTGCAACAAGTAGCTATTATAGCCAATTGACTATTACAGCCACTGTCAATACCTACGTGGCTTGTTGCCAGAGGAAACCCTACTATCTACCCTTACATCTGTACCCTTTTCTGGCTTTTGCCATTGAGTCAAGGCATAGGACCCCCTTTTTTTATCTTATCCCACTTAGTATTCTTTTTACAGTACCTATTACAGTATGTCTGTGGAGTATCCGTGTAGAGTTTTTGATATCATCTCATTCCACTGAAAACCTTTTTACATAATCTATTATGGTTTGCCTATGGAAGATCATGTGGAGTCTTGGACAGATCTCAATTTGATAGAGACCCTTCTCAAACTAACATGCTAGAGCTCCATTAGTATCTAATTTTTTTTATAGTTAGTAGATCTTCAACCTATCTGCAAGAGCTTGTGAAACCTGCCATGTATGGCAAGGTGGCTTCAGCACTAAAACTGGCTGAAACATCTTATAATCTTTGGTTATTCCATGATCGGATGAAATTTTGATTTTAAGTGGTGATGATTATTATCATAAGCCGGATGGGATCTTCCTGTATTACCTAGACTTAGGTAATACTGCCTCACAGTGGTATTGAACTTGGAAACAGTATTTGATGACCTGAGAGCGCTACTATTGTGCTATTGATCCACAGGTTCTGAAAGATTACACTTTACTAGTTAGTTCTTTTACTTTCTGGAATCTTCTTATCTTTAGTAAAGAAAGTATATACTTAAGTCTATTTAGACCATCAAAGGCTCAAGTTTTTGTTTAAAGAAGTTTGTTAATAAGTAAGTAAGGATAGTAGTAACTCTTTAAGACAAGTTTTAAGTTGTTTTAAGGAAAATAGAAAGATTTATTAATCATAAAATATAAAAACTTCTTATAAATATCTTTTTTATATATAATTAAAAAATTAATAGAAAGAGTTTTTTTTTTATTAAGCAAATCTATTAATAAATTTTATTTGTATTAAAAGATTAAGTTAAAAGATAAAATATATTATTAAAAAAAATCTTATACTATGAAGTATAAAAAAATAAACTAAAAGATTTTTTGTATTTATTGATTTTATTATATAATATATCTATTTGCTACTATTGTAAGATTTTTGCTTTATATATATTAATAAATTATTTTATTTCTATAATTTATATCTATATAATCTGATTCTATATTTGAAATACTATTCTGAACTTATATAATTTTATATATAGTGAAATATAATAAAAAATACTTGTTTTATTTTTCTGATTTATTTTAATTTTATATTTTTGAATTAGTTTGATTGTATTAGAATATATAAAAAGTTAAACTTTAATTTGAAAATTTCTAAAAGATAAGTTAATATATTTTATTTTTATTAGATTATTTATTGTAACTATTGTATATAACTTTTGATGATTTGTTTTATAATATTAGAAATATAATATAGATCTTGAATATTGCTGACTATTTTTTGAATCTGTTTAATATATACATCTATAAAACTATATTATATAATAAGAAGTAAGATTGGAAAAATCTTTTCCATTGATCACATTTTGATAAAATAATTTTCTTATAAGGGATTTTTTTAAAAACAGCAAGAGATAGAAGTTTTTATCTCAAACCAACACAGTAATAATATGATTAATATCATAATAGAGATTAGTTTTTTCTATAATGCCATGTTAAAATATTTTGGTCCAACTGAACAGTTGTTCCAAACTAAGGAACTCTTTTCTAAATGAATTGAAAGTGCCTTTTCTATCTTCTTTCATAACTCTAAATAACAATTCTTTCTTTTCAACCTAATATGGGTTTATCTAAAAAGAAAAAAAGAAAAAATCCTCAAAAAGGAAAGCTTCAAGAAGAAAAAAATCAGATAAACCAGTAAGTAAACAATCTTTACCAAACAACCTCTACTTACAAAAGTATATATATATACTGTTTACAGTGAAAGCTTCACCAGTTACACCAGATAAAAACAACACTACAATAGCATTCATAAATATGAAACTATAAATATAGAAAGATCTAAAGAATCTCACAAGAAAGTGAAATAAAAGGCTATTATTCTTGACAATAAGTATACTATCATCTTGGACAATCCAGGATCAGGTACCTCAAAATATATCATCATAATTGATTATGATAATCTCAATGAAAGAAAAGTTTAAAAGATAATCAAGAGTACAAGTAACAAACCTGGCAACTACTGGGTAACCATAAAAAATAGTATAATGATTGATATAAACAATTATATACCATCCAATAGTTCTTTTGATTTAACCATATATAGTTTCAAGACTACTCCGAAGCCATTATTAGTGTTACTTAATGATCTCATAAAAGATAGTTTAAGCATATCAATAAGTGATTCAGAATTTATGACAAGTACAAAAGTATTTTATTAATCTTGTAAAGTATCAAATAAAGTAAATAACTAGCTAGTAATATATTTAACTATATGTGCCTTTTATCTAAAGTAATTTATTAGTAAACCTTGATAGGAGAAGAAATTTATAGACTACTTTGAAGTATTTAAAATCCATAGTATAGAATAGCAAATTACAATAGGTTTTTAACTAGATTACTTCTAAAAATTGTTCTAGGAAAAATTAAGAGAGTATCATATACTCTTATTTATTAGGCTAGTTTATATATATTTTGTAATATATTTATCATATAATAATATTATATATAAACATTATTTCATAATAAATAAAAGGTATAGTTATTTCTCCCTTTTTTATTGTTTTGGCTCTCTTAGAGCTTTCACTTTTATAGTTTTCTGAAGAATTTTGTCTATCTCAGTTTGATCCTGAATTTGGATAGTACAAGTTCTTACCAAAGATGATTGACTAATACAAAACAGGTTAGTTGTTGAAATGTAAACAAGCTCCTATTGATTATATTAATGTGTTCAATGTTATCATTGATGATTGGAAAGAAGGTTTCAAAAATATTTGTCCTCAAAAGCTCAAGTCCCTTAATAAAACTTTCATAATATTAAAAAATCAAGTGATAAATAATATGGATTGCAAACTTCTATATCTTATCTAAGTTTCTCAAGAGTGACAAAGTTTTAATAGAAAAAAGCTGAGGTCTAAATGTTTTCTTGAGATATTACAATTCAATGTTTACTTAAATAAAGAACCAGTTGGGTTGACTTGTCTGATGCTGCAGGTAGTAAAAAAGAAAATTTCTTCTAAGATTCAAGTAAAACAAGAAGACTATTTCAATTAGGTAGATCCCTTTTGAGAAATATTGTTTTTATTTTTGATTTTTTTGATAAATCTTAAATTGTCCTCTTTACCTAATCATTTTCCTCTTTTTCTTTTTTAACTTATCAATTTATTAGTTTTCAGCAATCAACAGTACAAACTATTGACAATAATTCTGATAGATAGAGATTAATACTATCTATCAAGAAAGTATAATATTGTTTTCAAAATTTGACTTAGAGTACTTATATATAAAGATAAGTTAGTCACTTTGTGAAAGTCTGTAAATTATTGTAGATTTATTTTAATTATTCAATAAAGATAAATCATTATAGTATAATTGTAGTGTTATGGGCTAACCCGGCAAGTACGTCACTAATCTATAGTGCCTCACGTAACCTAGACATCTCACAAATACTCATAAAGAAGAGAACGCCTCCTATAAAGAACACTATAATATATAAGGAAGGCAGAGGCATGGTGATTGACTTGGCTGAGGGTAAGTGTCTCTTTATTGCATTCTGTTTCTTTAATATATTATTGACTCTTATCTCTATTCTCAGTAAGAGCTGTTTTTCAAATACATTCAGCTTTGCCTTTTTGATATATATTGATAAGCTATTTATACTTTTCTAACTAACAATGGGCCATCTACTTTATAATTAGCTACTGTATACTAATCCTAAGCTTTGTTAAACTTTTTATACTTTTTTTGATACATATAGTTTCCTTATCAGTATCTGAGCCTTATCTATAATTTCTTATCTTGCAACACTCACTCTTTTATGTCAAACTTTTAAGTTTTTGGATTCTAGACTATTACGCATAAATCGCATCACCCACGTGACCCATAATAGTAGGTTAAAAAAAAAAATAATAAGTAAGATTGGATTAAAAATAATTTTAGCAAAATTTATTTTTTTTTAAATTAATTTCAGATCTTTCAATTATTTTAATTTAATTTGCTTTTTATTAGAGTAAGATTTTTAAAAAAACATTTATTTATAAAAAAAAAGAATATGATTTATTATATATTTTATAATTTTATAAATATTATATTTTTTAATTATTATATGAAAATATATTTGTTTTTTATTTAATAAATTAATATTATTATAGTGTTTTATTTTTGTTTATACTATATGGGTGACTATTTTTGAAAATGAATCAAAAATTTTTTGGACCTAAAATTGTACTTCCAAAATTATAAAAAAATTTTTTTTTTTTTTAAATGCTAGTTCATCCTTGTATTGAGGTGAGCAAGACTTATTTCAATAAGCAAAAGACCTAGGGACAACCGGGATGAATAACTACCCATACTGTCTAAGGATTTACAGAACAACAAATAGTACAAAGAGCTACCTATTTACGTCTCACCCAACCAGGATAAGATAGTTACATAACTGTCTAGTGTATGTATCTACTTACAAAAACAAACCACGAAAAAACAGGGAATATGAAAGTCACACTATGTTAATTTTCTATTCTACACCTTGACACTCCCTAGAGCGCGACTCTTGGCTGGCCCACCGAGTGGCTTATTGTTACTCCAAAAAGAGGAGGCTAATGTGCCAAGGATTCACCTGGAGTATGCAGCACCACCGATGTTGAGGACTACCCATGTGAAGCCTTAACTTCACTAGCGCTTAACCAAAAAATTTTAAAAAGAAAAAGGGGTTGTGATCGAGTCGGGTCTTGTCCGGAAGAACGTAATGTTGTCTAACTGGTCATTGTAGGTGGTTCCAATGAGTGGATGGGAGTATCAAAACCCTCCAAAAAGATACTAACCCTGAGTGTGATGGTTGTGTTCGCTGGAAAAGGAATGAGGGAGTCAGATTGTTGTCTATCCAAGGTAACCTAATCCAGCCTTGTTCTTTCCGTGTAGCCAATGATGTCATAGTTTTCATGTCCTGTATCCACCTGTGCGACTGGCATGCAACTTATGATGGACCCCAGATTCTTATGGATACTGAAGAAATGCATTTAGACATGTGAGGTAACCAATGGGAGCTTGTTTACTTCTTTTACTGATATGAGCTCTATCTGTTCAATCACAGTGTGAGAAACTTTGTGTTACTCAAAATTCAGGGTCAAACTGAGGTAGGCAAAATCCCTCAGAAGAAATCAAGAAAGAGCACTATGAGAAGTAAACATGATGACGAGAGAGTGGAAAAGTTGTCTCTTATCATCCACAGACTTCTGTGATATTTTTTTACTGTGTGAGATGATGGCACATCAGTTCTTCTTCCTTTTAGAACTTTCTTGCCCTTGGTAGGAAAGGTGTTGCTTGACTTTCAGGTCACTAGCAGTCAAGTTTTTGTTCAAAGAAAAGTACTAACAAGAAGGGAGGGAAGTAATGATAACTCTTGAAGTTTTTTTAAGTTGATTTAAGGAGAGTTTTAAAACTTTATTAACATAGAAGTATAAAAACTTCTTGTGAACGTCTTTTTGTGTGTGGTCAGAGAATCAGCGGAAAGAGTTGATAATAATAAACTCCGATAGGTTAAAAATCTATATGTCATAAAATCAAAAAAGCTAGTAAAGCCTAGGCATTTTAGTTAAAAGAAGGTCCTTATTAAAATTGACATCCATTCAAGACTTTATGTGGTCATTATATAGACAAGTTATAATAGATCATATAAAAAGAATACTCTAGTAAGATGAAATGACATCTAAAACTCTATATGAGTATTCTGTGAGCATATTGTAATAAGTACTATAAAAGAATATTCAGTGGAATGAGATATAAAAGAGGTATTATGCTATAGATTCTGGGTCTATAGATATAAAGGTCAGAAAAGAGTAATACAGATATAGATAGTGGAGTAGTAAGGTTTTTTCTGGCAACAAGCCATGAAGATACACAAGATGTTACAATTAGGTTTATGAATATAATGGTAAGATAGACATAACTTACTATGGTTAGCATAAGAATGATTATAGAATTGTCCTATAATTATCAGCTAGACTAATATATAAGGTTATTCTATTGACTTCAATAAACTGGGCTTTATTAATTCTTTAAAAAAATAATAATAAGTATAAATATAATAAATATATTTACTCTTTTTTTATCTCTTTAATTAAATTTCCTTAATCATTTTCAACAAATTATTCTATTTTAAATCATGGATTTAAAACAATTGCCAATATATAAATTTTATTTGTTTTATTATAGTATTTTAAAATTTTATCTTGATATATTTTTGCTACTTCTTTAATATTCAAATTAATTCTATTATTATTAATAATATCTTTCAAATAGTTATTATAATTTTTTATGAAAATACTCAAGAAATTTTCTTATTTGTTCAAATATATTCCAATCATTATTTAAAAATATATAGTTTTTTAATTTTTGGCTTAATATTATAAGGTATTCAATTGCTTACAAATATATAGTAAATTGTTTAAAATTATATTAAATAAATATTAAATAATGTGAAATAAATATATTGTTTTTAGTTATATAGTATATACAACTATATTATATATTGAATTATATCATATCCAAAATAGGTTTTAAAGTTTCTATATGTTGATTTTTACAAGTATCATTTAATTTTTCAGCCAGTGAGGTGATAATCATATTTTACAACTAGTTTTCATAACTATATATAAATAAATTAGTAAATATAAAAAACAATATACTATATATATTATATAAGCTTACTTGTTTTAGATTTTCTCCTAATATATTTAAAGCTTTTTATACACTTAAATTAATAATATATACAAAATATTATAAATGGTTTTCTATTGTACTAAAATACGGTTGCTTCCAAAAGTTTGAGTTCACTTACTATGTTTTTATTATAAATTTCAACTTTAATAATTTTTAAATCATTAACTATACAGTCAAAAATTATAAAA
>CAJVPT010006826.1:0-10662 GCA_910592055.1 Acaulospora colombiana
GTTGTCTCTTTTCTTGGGTGTATTGCCTAAAAAGAAAATTTCTAAGGATCTGAGGGATTTGCAGAAAGAGTTTTTTTAATGTTTAATCTATAAAGTACTACTCATTATACTATTAATCTATAAACCTTATATATTTTATTAGATATATATAAATTACATATATTTTACATATCACCAAACCCAATTTTTTAATCAATTTATTTATTTTTATTTAAAAATTTTAAGTATAACCTTTTAATTATTAATATTACTAATTATAAATTATTATTGCAAATATTTTTAAAAGCTTTATGATTTTATACTAATAATAATTTTTTTCATTTATATTAAAAAATTTTTTTATTAAATTTTTTTAAAAAAAGAGTAAAAAATATATATATATATATCATGATTCTTATTAATTAGTACAAATATTAATAAAAAAGTTTTAATTATATTATTATGAAGATATAGATTTTTATAAAAAAATGTTTCTTTTGAAAAGAATAATTCAAAAAATTTTCAAATTTACTTAAAATTTGATTTTTTTTTTTTTCACAAGTGAATTAGTTAACTATCCAATATCCAATATTAATTAAAATAAGCTTACAAAGGTCAATTATTTCTTTTTTTGCTTTTAATAAAATATTGGATACAAAATTTTTTTGAAATATGTAGTACCGATTGGAAAAATAAATTTTAAAAGATGAATTTTGAATAAAGCTGTTAGATTTAAAGTTGCTCAAAAAAAAAAAAGAAAGAAATCTTTTTTCAAAAATATATAGATAATTCTATTCTATTTACTTTGATTTCAACTATTTTCCGATTTTTTTTTTTTTGAAAAGTAGGTTTTCATATAGCAATAATATTGGTTTAAATGATTTGTGATCATAATAGTAATTGGAATTTTATGATGATAGATTAATTAGCAATTGATTTTTAAAAAACTTTTTAAATCAACTTCTTTTGTGGATATAAATGAATCGATCGCATAAATATACTTGATATTTGGTTGAGTTCAATAAACAATGTTAAATCATGAATTCCTAAATTTTTATTTCAACTATATACTGTATATATACAGTATATAGTATACTGTATATTTATGCAATAGACAAAAGTATATTTTTATAAAATTTTCAAGGTTTTGAAATTGAGCTTGTACATTCAAGCAACCTTGAAAAAAAAAAATACATGGATTTTAGTAATCGCTTAAACTAGATTGGGAAAAAAAAAACAACTGGAGACGATGCCTAAAAAAGGTTACCAAGGGTGTTGGGTTTTTGGAAATTTTCTTTTTTAAAAAATATTTCTATTCTCTTCCAAATTTGGTTAACAAATAAAAGAGATTCGAGATTAAAACCTATATATACTAGCTCACAACCTCTGTAACCAGCCGCCTGACAAGTTTGGGCAACTGATTAACTAATGCAAAAGAAATTGTGTATCCAACCTGTCAAAATAAAGTTGTGCATGTGTATCGATATGTAACTCGATTCCAGGATCAACATCTCGTCCGACAATCAACTTTATTACTCTGCCGTCGAATGCATCATTCCATACGTGCAGTACGGTAATACAGCTTTTTCTCGCGTCGGAAATATAACTGGGTAATCATTATTTCACTTGAATTTCGGAATCATGAATTTGGAACGCGTTCGTTTTCAACAATAGAAGAAACCATCGATACAGATCCAAGGCCAAACGTGTTACAAATCACGTTTGTGCGCGTAATATCATTCTCACTCGAACCATTTGCGCAATTAGTTATACAGTAAATGAATTACGAAACTCGCGAATTTTTATATGAATAATTTATTTACGCAGAAAACAAAAAAAAAATTTTTTTTTTTTTTTTTTTATGAAGATCATAGATATAAAAAAAGACTAAAGACGTCGAATATTGAACTTCTAATATTGTTTGCTCAAGTATAATCTATACACACGACAAAAAATAGGTATTACGAAAAAAAAAAGAAAAAATTACAATTCAAATTTAACGTTAATAAACATCTAGTGACGACATCCAATGGCGAGACCATTTTCTCGGAGGTGAAACCCGACTCCAAGAAATGAGTTATTATTCAAGGGTGTGCATCCACCGAACGTTTGTTCAACACTTTCCGCGGCTTCATTACTTCGTAAAGAAGAAATGTTGAATTTATTTTCGCTTTCTGCAAGTTGATTGCCACCATTGTAGCACTGACCGTTGCCTCCGGCACTCATGTACTTTCTCAAAATCTTATTCAACGCCAACATTACACACGACCAAGGAAACACTTTGACATCCTTTTCGATGTTCCTCGGTTTAGGATTCGGAAAGCTCATGATCACGCGAAATAGGTCTTCGCTGTCTCGTTTGTTCTTGCCCACCGTCAGTGGCTTGAAGATTTCAAGATTCCTTCGAATACGATTCTTTTCATCCTGGGTCAACCTTATCCCCGTCAAGCATTCCAAAAGGTAGATGCAGTCGACCGATGTGATATAATAGTCGTCCTTGGCTTCCCACCAAATGCAAGAGACGAATATGCCGTATCGTGGTCGTTCATCGGGATTCACCGCTTTAAACGAGACGTTTATTTCGTCACCTTCCACGCGCCTCATGAACTGAACCAATCTTCGGCGATTTTTGAAATCCTTTTCGGACCAATTTCGCGCCATCGTTTGTATATCCCCGTCGACATTGAGCTTGACTCTATTGAGCAGTTCATGAAGTTGGGTTTTACAGTCATTATCAAGGTTAGAACCCCTGGGCGGAGCCAGCCTTCCGGATGAAGGGACCACCGGACAATCCTTGAGCGTGATCGATGGGATGACCGGATAATAAAGGTAAGGGTATAGCGAAGGAGGGAATAACGGGGAAAGACCTGGAGGAATTCCGGAAATAGTTGTCATCATATGTTCCGTTGATTTGACGGCAGTTTGAGTAGGTAGGTTTTCTACGGTGTTGGATTCGTTGGCCCAAGACGTGGGCATTGCTGTGTTGGACGAGTCATAAACGGAAATTTGGGTATCGTCCTTGGAAAATTTTGGGCTGCGACCGAATCGGGCTTTTATAATTTTATTAAACAAGTGTATAGATAAATATGAAGCAAGTTTAAATTTTAATATGGATCCGGAAGAAGTCGAACTTACAGTCATCCGAATCTGTCGTTGAGGAAGGAGTTGAACAAGCCGAAGAATATATCGATGCTGTGGTGTCGCTTTGCATGGGAGTTAGCATGTCGACTATGAAATGTCGAGGATGATCGTCACATTAGAAGGTCGGTCGTCAAGCGTTGAATAATAACATGACACGGTTTGAAACCGAAAAAAAAAAAAAAAAAAAAACCTTTGCCATTCATTACATTACCATCATGATAATCCTGCACAGAAAAAGTTGGCGCCTCTTGGACAGGGTCATTGTAAGAATACGAGTTAAATTGTTGAGATGATTGGATGGCGCAAGCTAAAATTAATGATAAATTCGTTAGACGTCAAGGATAAAATAATAATTTGCCGATAATTACCTTCAGTATTATTTTTGTTCAACGATGAGGGCACCTTTGAGAGAGGCGAAGTTGGTTCACCATCAATTGCATACGGATGGTACAATCCACTCTTCGATGGAGAGTGTCTGCATGGAGCTGAAAGTTCTTGTTATTCTAAAGTGTGAAAGACACGACGGGTGCAGAATGAGAACGAAAAAGTTGAATCCTTCTATCTACCTTTATTCACGTGATTTTTATGACCGTCGATGTTCAGATCGTTACTAGACTTGTTGAGACGTTTGTGCGGGGATTTTCTGCCTGTGTTTCAAACGGTTGGTTTAGGTGAATTATGCTAGGTGGAACCAAACAATCTTATTCACGGCAGACTATTTCATTCTTCACACCTTTAAAGACAAAATCTCCAAGATGCCATTTATCGATTGGAATGCTAAATTCATTGCAAATCATCACGTTCACTGGAACCCTGGCCCTGCTGGCGCTCTTGATATCCTCCTGACTCGGCACAATGGCGACGAGTTCGTAACAGGATTCTGGCATGGCGACCTGCTGTGTTTCGACCATCATGTCGCCAAATGCCATGCTGAGAATGTAATTCGAGCCAGGAAGTTCGATGTAAATGTGAACCGTGAGACGAGTACCCACACCGCCACTCTTGGGAGCAAATTTAAGGGTCCTTGGTCGATTGGTTAAACCCGTTGTCTGCGAGGCAACACCGGCGAGAAATGAGAAATTCTGAAATGGAAGAAAATTCGGTGTTGCTGGGGTGGATGGCATCGAAGAGGAATTAAAGGTGGATGGGGTGACAAGTCGTAGGTCGGCCCCAAGACCGTAAGATGGATTTCGCATGGGATGCTTGGTTGTGCAGTTGTTCAATCGGGAGAACTTGTGCTCGATTTGGTCGTAATAACCCTCGTGGGTTTGAATGGCTGAATCCGTGCGTAATGGGAGAGAATTAATGGTGAGATTTGGCGCATAATAAACATGACAACTTTTCTCGCGGCCCCTTACCCAGACTATCCATCATCGCGCGATTATTCGTTATGTTTCAGAGTACCGAGAATGGTATATATATATATATATATATTAAAATATTATGATACACTTTTTCTTTACAAGTTCCTCGTCTTTGTTCGAGCACAGCTCAGATAAGACCGAGAGGTTGATTATTCGTCGGTGTTGCTTTTTTTCGAGTTATTTTTGTTATTTTTACAGTGGCGAATTTATGCGAATGGATCTACAAAAATTTGTGGAAACAACATGAGCAAGTTGTCGTAACGGGTAAGGAAATCGAGAGGATCGGGGAAAAGGGGACACGAATGAGGGCATTGGGATCAAGTGTTCACCACTTTCATTATTAGTAATAAGAAGATGGTGCGTGGAGTTGTTCTGATGATAAATTTGATAAACCAATTGGTCACGTGGACGTCAAAACACCAATGGACAGTCGCGTCACCAAAGGTGAAGATGATGATGGGTGTTAAAAAGATTTATTGGGGTGAAATGGTATATCCATCTCGACGCCTCAAGAAAAATTCGCATTAATTAATTAATCAATAAGCTCTTTAGCTCACCAAGAAACAAAACAGATCACAATGATAGAAGGTTCGTTATGTCTTCGAGGTACCGGATTTCAAAAAAGAAAACAGACTGATCGTATAATCGAGATAGAAGAGAAACGATAATGAGGGATCTTCACGAATTGCCAAGAGACGACGAAAGAAAGAAAAACACTCTTTTGACAATCGAGGTCGAAAGCGGTGGTATATTATTAATAAAGTTTCGGATGGAGGGTGAAATAGTCAAGCGTGAAGAATGGTTGGTTTTGAAAATTTTGACCGCCTATTTATTTGAGGACTGCATGCATTAAACGTAATGCTAAAAAAAAAAAACTCCGCCGAATTCTAGGGACCTTGATTAAAAAAAAAAAAAAAATAGAATAAATAAAATAAAATAAAATATAAAAAATATTATATAATATAATATAAATTGATATAGTATAGGACAAAATGTGCACAATTTATATACGTGTGTATGCACCTGAACTTTATAGAAAAGTTTAATGAGTGAATTGTTGTTATTGTGCACCTTCAGTATTTGAAGCATTTGATGTATGTTAATTTGAAGGATATATGAAGCGAAACACATAAATTTACATTATCATTATTAATCATCGTCTCATTTCAAGTGTGCACTGACAAAATGTTAACGTGCCAAAAGGGCATATCTCCCTGAAGAGGCTAGACGGAATTCGAGGGATCTGTAAATTGATAAGATCTTGTCGGAATTTTTCGACATGAACGAAAATAAGTTCGCATACGCACATAATGGAACACAGGGTCATATTTTCTCAAGATCGGACAGGAGGAGAGTACAGAGTTTAAACTTTACAACGGTTTGGCTGCGACCTGCTCGTTCATTGTTCATTAACATGCGGTGATGAAGAATGAGTAAAGGTGAGATTATTCAATCATCCAATCGCGCCTCTCGTACACACGTACGGTTTTGCGTTGACCTCTCGTGATGTTATACGGCTAGTAGAAATCGAATCTAGGAAAATCACATCATCCACCACAGGGCTGCGTTGATCGACGTGCCAGAACAGCAAAACAAGCATCCTGCATAGTGATAACGTAATCTCGTTCTCATTTTACTGCGAATAGCTAACAAATCCATGTCTCAATTTCACCCTATTAGGCATAACCGGAATATAGCATACAGCATTAGCTGATTATGTGGCTAATAAAGCTTATTAATGCTATATGGTTTCGCACTTTATCTGATATAATTTCAACTCCGAATTTTCATAAACATTTCTCTTTCCGACCCTTTATTGTTTGTCATGGTATCCATCGATGCACGACGACATGCAATGAAACTGCTCCGTAAACAAATAAGTCTATTGGTAAAAAATGCACCTTTTTTTCGTTTTCTAGGGTTCATTTCAGAAACGCACCACACGGGCCACATCGTACTGTTGTCTACTGGGAGTTTATGGATTAGGATCTTCCCTGAGATTTTTGAATTAATAATGAGCAATCATGTGTATTGGAAAATTGTTAAGTCGGATCAGGAAAGGGAATTATCTAAGCAGACTAAGTTTTTTCCCTGAAGCAATGAAAAGCACGATGACAAAAATTCTTTGGATTTTTAATCCTAAAATGACTAGTCTACCACTATCTACCGCGTTAATTACTGATTTATAATAGATTTATTGTTGTGGTCACAGATGTATGAATCGTTGCTTATGCAGTGTCAGATCAATGTCCCAAACTTCAGAATTAACGAGATTTCTGGATCACGTTATAAAAATAGCAGCGTCGTTGTTGCCAATTAATAGAGGTGATTCGGCTCTGAATCTTGAGGTAAGTAAGTTATTTCCGAGAAAAACGTCTCGTTTTAGATCCCTGGAGAACGATTGTTGCAAATAATGACAAGATACGGCACATCCAAATTTGGTGTATAATGTACAGTACATCAAACTTTCTTGGGTGAAGATCCCTCGTAAAACATCATCTCCCTACTATCAAAAATTACATATGTAGTGTATTAGCATACAAAAGGCATGCATTTTTTTGTGATAAAGGTTGAAAAATTTCCACTCACGCATTAATAGCATGTGACGCAATACAATATGTAAAACATCGCATCACTGGGTCCGGCGGTGGTCGATCGCCTATTGGAGCTGACGCGTCCTGTCGCAGGAACCCGAAGTTGTTCGAATTGGAATTCTCAACTTACACGCACGATCTCATGAAAGACAATCTTCGTAGAAGATTCTGTTGACCACTTTTCATCTATTTTTTTTTTTTTTTTTTTCAAACAAACGTTAATTGAAAACTAAAACGCTGCATCTCGAAAGTAAAAATTTAGTAATAATGACTCGCGCATTAATTAAATTCCATCACAAACCGTTTGCATTTGCTATTATTCTGACATGTTCAACTCGGTGTTAATTTTTCGATATTGGTCGCGATCATTCATCGAAACTTGCGGAGAGAATGCAAATAATGTGTGTGCCCTCGATTATTCACGGATTCCTTGGGAAATTAATTAATTTTGGACCTAATCCCTCTATCCATAATTCTTTAACAAGGATCCTCAATTTAGTAATTTGGCAATCGCTTACAAAAACAAATCTTCTCGTGAAAACGCATCGCTGTCCTTTTAGCCAACTTACATATTGCATATACCAATTTACCGGTAATTTTCACGAGTCCCTGCTTTGGTGTAGTAGATATTTTCGCGAATGAAGAAAAAATGAAATTCTTGGTCAATCCATTTTTATTGTTTCGAAATTATGTAAGTTTTCGCTCTACAATAACCTCCGCTTTTTTCAAAAAAAAAAAAAAAAAAAAACGGCGAATTCTGAAACAAACCGTTATTGCAATCTGATTATGATTTTTCTCTTATGTTTGTTTTAATTAATGTTGAACATCCATGGGCACTGTGAAAAGGTATGGTATGATTCCTAGGCTGTAGAAAATCCTTGAAGACTTGGCTAAGCGATCCTTGATAATTGTAAATTGAAGTCATTGTTCTTTATTCTGTTGCTTACTTGAAATACCATGAGATGTCGCAATGTACAAATGCGAATCCTAGAGAATCTTCTTCTTTTTTTAATATACAGTATCATTTTCAACCAAAGCACTTTGACATGACCTCCAAGTTTTCACGTGACTCGCAACACGTTGATTAAAATTTTGAGTACTTGATATTAAAAAAAAAAAATGGTTCAGGGATGCTATTTTTACCTTTCACTAGTTTTGGCGTGAAATGTTTGTTATCATAATACCAACGAAGACAATGCTTAATTAAAAAAAAAAAAGAAAAGGGAATTGTGATAAATTACATAATATTTATAAAGGAACGAAAGGAATTCGGACTCCAAATTTGATGTATTCGTCATTTAATGGGCTGGCATCATCTGCCATCATATTTTCAAGAGTACAGTGTTCTAGATCATAAAAGTATTATCTTAAATAAGTGTCATTCTGTGGGCATCATTGTAATATCCTGAAGGCTTACGAGATATCTTGTCTGAAACATTTTGTGCACAACGTCACAAGTCACGCGCGAAGGTCGGCTGCGGCTCCCAGCGGAATTGCATAATCTGGACGTGGCCCTTTACAAAAAAAAAAAAAAAAGCAATACAAAAATCTTACAACAACAACAATAAAAAAAAGAAGTTTTTTCTTTTTTTAAAAAAAAAAATGATTATAAAGGCGAGTTTGAAATACTACTTGACAATGCATAACTAACCCTGTCAACGGTAATTAATTTCATGTGTTGTTTCAAAGTCAGACTTCCAAATTATTAACACGAATGTATATGAGAGATATCATTGCCATTGAATTATAAAAAACTTTTTCCGTGGTTCCATTAGACAATGAAATCCTTGATTTGATATCTTATCAAATTGAAAATGGGTAGCGATTAGAGCGTGTTATGATGATAATTTAAATAAAATACATTCTGTTGCTTATATTTTAGAATAATTTGGCCGGCTAGTCTTGGCCTAAAGTCATAATCAGTAATATTTTTTTTTTTTTTTTTTTTTTTTAAAAGAAAAAATCTACTCAATATAAAAACATATTTATTTATGTTTATACCTTCTTTTAAAATTGATATACTAGATATACAGTACGTACGGTGTCATCAATTATAAACCAAGTTTTTTTTCGATTTTATCTAATACAGTATATATTTAACTCTAACATTCATTGTTTGTATTATTGTTTCAAACTTTATCTAAATCTTAAAATATCACAAACAATTTATTAAAAATTTTCGGCCAAAAAAAAAAAAATTATACTATATAAGTATAAATTGATAAAATTTTAAATAATTAGATAAATATATTGGCTAATAAACAAAATATACAGTATATGATTAGAAAAATCAATTTTTACTATAAACTTAATTAAAATATATTATAAAATAGTGAATTATGTATACTGTATATTGAAATGAAAAGTATATTCTAATTGAAATTTCAAAGTTTAAAATATTTTTTGAATTAAATTTTCAAAACATATTGCATAAAATAAAATTATATATATACGTATACTATAGTTTGGAACAAAATTTTTTGTTTTCATTTTTGATTTTTATTTTCACTTAATAAAAAAAAATTTTTTTTAAAAAAATATATTATATACTATATACAATATATACCATATATAAATATAAAAAATAAAATTACTTAAGAAATTATAAGTCATCAGTTTACTGTAAGTAGATACAAAATTACTATTCAAAACAAATTGTAATTAAGTATATTTTTATAAGTAAAGACTTTTAATAGATAATAAGTTTTTTTGAATAATATATAAGAAAAAAATCAAGATCATAAATAAATAAATTTCTCAAATAGTTAAAAAAAAAAAGATATTTTAATAAGATATTTCTTATTATAAAAATCTTAAAAATGGATTTTTAAAAAAATTGAAAAATTTTTTATTTCTTTTATTATTTATTAATTTTTTTTTATACATATTTATATTTTTTTAAATATATTATTTTCTTTTTTTTTATTTCAATCTATTTTTTTTATAGTTTCTTATATTTAATAACTTGATAAAATATAAAATAATAATAAGTTGTTAATAATAATATAAAAACTAAAAAAATCTTTATTCAAAGTTCATAATAAAATAAAATATTATTCTTAAGATTAAATTTAATAATTATTATTATCTATAATAAATTAATTGGATTTAAATAAAAAGTTTAATCATAATATGTATTATATTACTTGAATAAAATATACTTATATATTTATTTAATTAATAAATTAACAATCTAGTTTAATTGCTAATATTATAAAATAAAATAAAATTATTTAAAAAATTTTTTAAAATTAATTATCAAGTTTCATTAAATTATAATTTATAATAAAAATTTATTATAAATATTTTAATCAATAAATTTATAAAATATAAATAAACAAATATATTAAATATATTTTTTATAATGTTTTATTTATATAATTTATTTAAGTTTAATAAAAAAAATATATATATAGTATATACAGTTGCTTTCAAAAGTTTGAGTCCACTTAGTATGGTTTATTATAAATTTCAACTTTAGTAATTTTTAAATCCTTAAATATACAATCAAAAATTATAAAATTTATATATATTATGTCTTAATACTTATTCTATTTCTTATATTTTTTTAAAAAATTTTTTAT
>CAJVPT010006827.1:0-10660 GCA_910592055.1 Acaulospora colombiana
CCTGAAATAAAACAACTTTGTTGTCTTGTTGGCCAAATAACAATTGTTCACTGACTTTCTGAAAATAAAGTCTTTTACACATATAAAGACAATCAACAGTTAATCCAAGAAACTTTCAAACTTGTCAATGATACAAAAATTGTAAACAGCCATATTATAATTCTAGGAAACCTCAACTTTGTATCTAACCCTAGTATCAACATGATAAATTTCAAAACCTCCAAAAGAAATCAATACTCACAAACTAGTAAACTAGTCTAATGGCTTGCAAATATTTATTTCATAGACACCTTTAGAAACTCACACCCATAGTTCTAACACACTTTAAAAAATTCAGAGGAAACTATCAGTAGAATTGATCAAATCTGGATCTCAATATCACCACTGTAGTTTCTAACCAATATAAGTATTCAAAAACTTGACAAAAAACTTATGGAGACAGACATAAAGTGATCTTCTCAAACCAATAGAAATAAAGTGTAACTCAACAACAGATTCATATGGGAAGATATATCATTAGGTAAATAAAAAGACTTTAATGAATGTATATATTCAAGACTAAAATTATCCATATCAACCCCAAATTCAACAGAAAATACTATAAAAAAAAATGGAACTTACTAAGGGACTCAATCCTTCAAAATATGACGCTTCACATAAAAAGATATAAAAAATCAAAATGCACTCCAAAACCTCCCAAACAATCAATATATAGACTATAAAAACTTTTCAAACTCTACTCCTTGAATAAACAACTAATATACAATATAATAACCTTTTCACAAATGCCATCAAAATAAAAAAAGATATTATTATCAAGAAGATTCATACCTGACACAATATTATAATCAACCCAATCACAAGATCTCTCAACTCAACAAATATTCTTCAATAAATCCAAGATCTCAAAACAATGAGAGCCACTTATAAACAAATCTTTAATAAAAACTATAAAAATCAGCAAATTAATACTATCAATAAAAGATTCTCAGAAAATAAACATATTTCAACACCAACAAAAACAAATAATCAGAAATCTCTTGAATAATTCCAAAAAATATATAACACTTGACAAAATCATCTCAAATTATCTGGAAGAGAGAATCACAACTGATCCAGAAGAGATCAAAATACTGGTCAGTGCACACTTTAAAAAATGGTCAAGCAAGTGTAATATTATCAAAACCAAAGATACAAAATAAGAAAAGATATATATATTATCCAAATATATAAAGAAAGAATAGTATATTAGCACAACAGTACTCATAACAATAGAAGAAATACAAGACACTATCAAATACTGCTTTTCAAAATCAGTATCTAATTCACAGGCATCCCATACATAGCACTTAAAAAACTCTCAAGCAAAATACTAGCCTTCATTACAGACTTCTTCAATGACATTCTCAAACAAGAAAGAGTTTCAAGGAAAAAAAAGAGATAGCATATATCCAATTTCTAAGCCAAAATGCTGGAAAAATAATATTAACATCACAAGATCAATTATATTGCTGAAACAATCAGAAAGATTTCACAAAAATTCTAATCCATAGACTAACCAAAACACTTCAATTATACTAAATTATCTTCATATACAACTGGGCAGCGCTTCTAAGATCTAGCACACAAGAATCAATATATTTCCTCACAATAATTTAAGATGATACAAGACAAATCCATAAACAAGCTTGAATTCTAAGTCTGGACATGGCTAAAGTATTAGATTCCATAAACATTTCTAGGCTCAATGAAATCCTCAAAAGAATCAAATGCCCAAACAAAACTATTCAAATAATTGCAAATATTTGTGACAACCAATAAAATCATGTACTCTTACCCTATGAACCTTCATTTCAATATATAGAAGAAGATAGTATTAATCAAGAAGACATGATATCACCCATTTTATAGAAAATTTTCTATGACCCACTTATTATACATATCTCTGATCAAATCAGAGAATATATACTAAAAGCAAAAAAATAGCTAGATCCCACAATACCACTTATCATAAAAATACAGAATATCTTATGTATAACTTTCATGGATAACACAATCCTGTTTACAGAAAACAGCATCAATCTTCAAGAGATATATAACATTTGCTACATTAATATCAATACCACACAATCAAATCTCATAGTACTCAATGCCAACTTAAACTTAAATAATACAGTTCAAATTCAAAATCAATCCAGACATATGCACAAACCAAATTATACAGCAAGAGTTCTGAGTATCTATCTAAAAGGTAGTAAAACCAAGGCTTATCAATAACAACTAATTAAAGATAAGACAATCAAATATGCTATTGCAATTAATTGGAAAACAACAACTGACAAACAAATAAAATACCTTCACAATTAAGTCTGAATACCAATAATCATATACTTGCTTTCAGATATGATTCTCACAAGCCCAACTGTAATAAGATAATGAGCATCTTCAATACAATCTATAAACACAAACTCTATTTAGCCCAATCTACACCAAACTACATACTCTTCAACCCAATGGAATATGGATTCTTCTATCTCTCGAATAGGCAACTCTTACTATACACAAATAGCTGGTACAAAAGAATCAATAGACAGGACATAATAGAAAAGATTATAATCATGCATCTACAAAAACTTCAAACCAGATAGTGGTCCATCAGAACCATCACAAGCATCCACTTTACAAACATATTTCTACCACAGGGTCATAATTTTTACATACCCCAATCTTTATAGGCACCAACTTAATCTCTAGGTAATAGAAAAAATAGACACAACAATAGAAGAAGTAACAGATTCAGATTAGTACAATAAATATTAAAAACAATTAGCAAATAATCAAATCTTCTTTATCAAAAAATCACCAACTACACAGAATCATGTTTGATTGCTTGGGTAGAGATCACATCTCTCAAAAAAAAACTCAACAGGAAGAAATCAACATGGTTCTGGGAATTACAACAAAATCAAGTAATAATTAAGTTAATATAAAACAGATATACAAACAATAATAACATGAAACAAATCTATAACTAGCTATAGAAATAGCAAATCAGAAGATAAAATGATCCACCACAATATAAACAAATGAAAATATCATCTGCAAAAGAAAAGATATCACTAACAACACAGTCAAATTATAGCATTATACATATATTAACAATAATTCACAAGTCAAAAAAAATTTATTTCTTGCAGATCCTAAAATTCTTAAAAATTTTCTTTTTAGGCAATTTTTTCTAAGAAGCAAAAAAGTGTATCAAAGAGATAAGTTCTCATAGAACCTTTTATAGTTCCAAAGAAATCAACATGAACATCAAATAATAACTATTCTAAAAAAGGGTAAAGAACTTGAAAAATCAACAAAAACAATTCAAAATCTCTTCACAAATAAACAAACAATTAAACAATACATAGTTAACCAATAAAACTTTCAAAACTTCAGTATAATTGATGCAAATAGCTCACATCATATATATGGAGTAATCAAGTAGAAGAATCAATCACTATTGAAAATAGATTACATTCTAAGAAAATAACTAGAGAGGAGATATCAGACATTTAACAACATATTCACATACCAGCAAGAATCAATAACTATGATGTAGAAATGGATGTCAAAGGAAAGAAAGAACTGGATAAAGATTCAAACAAGTAAGATATTGAAGAAATATGGCAAGTCCAAAGTAACCAAAGAAAAGGTTATCCAAGATTAAGATTATGATTTAACAGGACAATAAGATATAGCAAGGAAAGATTCAAGGCAGAAATTGTGGCAAGTAACATTCCCAGCACTATCACTGCTCAAAAAATCATATATATAACCAAAGCTCTAAAAAGTCTTAAAAATTTCTTCAACATTTGCAAGAAAAAAAAAGAGGATATCGATCACATCCCTGCCTTATTTGAGGAGAAATAAGTAGCAGAGTAGGTGTGCAATCTAATATTATCAATCACAGATCAGAAAAGATTGACATGCATGACAATCACACTGACTGAGTTAAAAAAGAAAAACAGTATCAGGGTAAGGGACATTCCTCTGATCACAAAATCGTAGAAGTACAATAAACATTCACTAGATATAGACAAATTATAAATATATCAATATACACAAGTCAAATGTATCAAATGGCAACAATTATATTTCAGATAAGGAAGACAAGAAACAACTCATCCAATAATATAATATACTAATCAAGGGAGAACAACAAGAATAATGGATGTACAATGGAATAGATAATAAATAATAAGAGATACCAATATGCAAACCTCACTGATCTTTTACCAAACAATAATATCTTTAATCTAAAGAATGTCTGTTAACAACTTTAAGTAAAGTTATATTACATTTCCCACAGAATCAAATATATCAGATAATGGTTTCCAGCATATCTTTCGAATCTAAAAACAAACTCAAAGAAAGTCTAGGACAAGAATTTATTATGAAAAAGATCACTATTACAGTCAAGCTGATGGAAACCAAGCTTTGCTCCATTTGTAACCAAAGCAATAATCTTGGCAAATTGCCCTATCAAGAAAAAAAGAGAATAATGGTAATCTAAAAACAAAGATCAAGCATCAAAATTTGGAAACTCTACCAAAAGTTCAAACCTGCTAGTATACAATGAATCAGAAATATAGTAAGTAGAGAAATACAAATATGGAGACCCAGGCCAGGATTCTATATAATAGCAGTAGTGGCAACTAATCCTAGAATCAAAACTAATTAACAAATTGATTAGGAATAAGATATATTAGACAAAATTCTCAACATGTTACAACAAATGCAAGAAGACATCAAAGAAATTAAATAATCAATCAAGAAACTGAATAAGAGAATAATATATCTCAAATAATATGAAGAAAACAATAATGACACAATAGAAGAAAATACATAACAAGCAATGAAAACTGATAATTACAATATGACAAACTCAGCCTTCTCCAATAGATCAATATTTGACATTCAATAAATATAACAAGAACTATATAACTCAATCAACAAAATGGATCAAAACATAAGCAATATTCTTTTTATAATCACTATCCTTATTCTGGACAATAAAAAATTTCCAACATACAAACAATAACGGGTTATTCAAATAGTATCAATAGACCAGAAAAAGACAATATAATAAATTAGACCAGTAATCAAACAAACTCATATACTTTAAATCAATAACTCAAACTACAAATATAACAATAAAAGATAATATTAATCACTCTATAACTATCAACACTTTAACTATAAATTCAAACAATATGAATTTCAATGAAACAACATATTATCTAGACACAATTCCAATATGAATAGAATACAACATATAATATAACACTAAACAACACATCTAAAACCTATAGAGAATCACAATATAAAATATTAGAGGGCTCGCAAACAGTTTTAAAAGACAAACCTAGTTTGATCTTATCAATAGTCAAGGTTGGGATATAGTAGTAATAACAGAGGTCAATAGAAAAGATCAGGTATCAAGACATTGGAAATGCCCAAATTACTATATAATTTGAAGCCATCATGAATCTCAAATAGTGAAACAAGGTCTTAATATAATAATCCATAATTAAATTATAAGAAGAATCTTTAAATACAAAAAACTAAATGGAAGGTTAATAGCAGTAGACATGGTCTTTTCAAATAAACAAAAAATACAAATAATAGGAGTATACTTCCCTGTAGCAGCAATAACCAAATAACATATGTTAGTAACAAGAACTCTGCAACAATAGATAAAGGAGGTCAGCAATAAGGACTGGCATATAATAGTCCTTAGAGACATGAACAGAACCCCCAATCTAGCTCTGGACAGACATAATCATCACAAAATCTTATGTCCCAACAAACTAACTGGACTTTATATAGAATTGTTAATAAACATAAACTTTGAGACAGCTACTGTATCTACAACTTCATTAAAAAGGAGTTCACATGAAAGGAACAAGACAATAAAAGCAGAATAGATCAAATATGGCTCAGTCCTTCAGACAAATGGCAATCAAGAAATACATACATATGAGATATATACAATCCTTAATCAAAAGTAACTATCAAAGCATGTGAATAGAACTAGAAATGTGAAATCTGTATTTAAGCTCAGGGAAAAAGGCCACAGTGCACAAGTATAATCACAGATTTAATTGATAACACACTAATACAGAAAAAAAAATAGCCTTCACAAACATGATGAAAGAGCTAATCTCAAAAACTGTCTAGCCTAACACCTTAATCAACAAAAGATAAAATTTCTTTAGAAATAATATGTTAAAAGCCACCAAAAAGAATATTTGTAAAATCAAGAACCACTGTAGCTAAAGGATCTACCCAGAATAGGTAAGGCCTTCTTCACATGTCATCTCCTTACAAAACTTCTTAAAAACCTGAGAAATCAATCAACAAGTACAGAAAAGATTAATCCAGTTGAAAAAACTCTGATATCTAATAATATAAAGGTCAGATTCCTGACATATATAATATACTCACTATAATAAGGATTGAAAAACTTGAAAAATATATCCAGGAATGGATCTCAACCCTGCAAAGAAATATACAGACACATAAACTCATGGTCAAATATATTATAAACTATTATGAACTATAGACAGATCAAGATCATTAAACAAAGAATAATCAAATGACAAGTCTTTTTGGAAATCAATAAAAAGGTCATGATCAACAGTATCATAAAAAATCACAAAAAACTATACATTTGGATAAAATCATCCTATATGGAGAGAAGATCAAAATTATTACAGATCCAACAGAAATCAAAAAATACATAAGACTTCATTTCTAGGAATGAACATTCCTAAGAAATATAAGACCACTAAATAATTATCTTTTATAGAAAAAGGAGTATGAACTCAAAGGTCATATTCAATCATATTAGTATGAAGCCACAAACAAAGAAATTTCAAAAGAAGAACTCGACATTGTAATCAAAGAGAAAGCAACAAATTTGTGTATGGGCTCAACCAAATTCCCTACATCATCTACAAATATCTGGGAGAAAAAGCTAAAGAAGAAGTCTAAGGAATTTTTAATCAAATAATCCAACAAGGTGATACTCAAACAGAGTGGAGCAAAGGAATTATCTATCCAATTCCAAAACCAAAGAAATGGAAAAACAACCATGATATCACAAGACCAATCACCTTACTTGATACAGAAAGAGAAATTTTTACAAAGATCCTAACTGGTAAGCTAGCAAAATATATCAAGGAAAAGAAATTCATTTGAACACAACTGGGCTGTACTTTTATAAAACAGTATACAAGATCTAATACACATAATTAGTAATATAATAGAATATGCCAAAGAGAATAAATAGCAGATATAGATTCTCAGCTAGGATATATCCAAGGCATATGACTCAGTTAACATCAAGATGCTGACTCTGGCCCTCAAAAAATAAAAATTCTAGATCAAATAATTCAATTTTTAATCAATATTCTATATATAAACAAAACTCTATAATCATATACTATAGCCTAATAGAAAAATACAGTGTACAAGATGAAATCGATCAAGGAGATACAATATCATCACTTTTGTGATGCTCTTTTATAATCTTCTATTGATCATGATCTTGAAAATACACAAGGGATATGAATAAGTTCAAAATATTATGAAGACTTAAAAAGGGGGTATGACTGTAGAACCACTAATATTGTCACTAGTGTCTACATAGATGACATAACATAGATTACTAGCAATCAGAAAGACCTATAATGAGTAATAAATATAGTACAACAATTCTACCCCATCAATAACATTCAAGTGAACCCATTAAAATCACAACTGTTAATCATAAATAAAAGGGATATAGATTATGAGAAAGGGGTCAAAATGAATGAACTCAGAGTAGAGAGCTACAAACCAGTTCTCATATCAAGTATAGAGTACTTATGCAATGATATAGTCCTATCCAAAGAAACCAGCAACTACTTTATGAACAAGCTAGTCACAATATATAAATACAAACTAGGCCTTGCAAACATAATCCCAAACAGTATGCTATATAATAATCAGGAAATACAACTTAATGTACTTGTGGGATAGACAAGTAATATTATATCTAAATAACTGGACAACAAGAATTGACCTTAATAATATTATAGACAGTATAGCTAGACATAGATTCCAATCACTACAGAACATATACTGGTCTATAGAACCAATCATCACTAGCATGAAACATATATTCTTGGAACATAGTACAAACCTTATATATGATATAATTTATCTACTAAGAACACATGGATTCAATCTCAAGCAAATAAAGAATAAAGGCCAATCATTAATAAAAAAGAATGTAAAACATTCAAGAAATTATATGCAAGAGCTTTTATCAAAAACATTGAAGTAAGTTAAAAAAATAACCTACTTCTTACAGGACAATTTTTCAATAAAGATAGACAAAAAACTTTATATTGGAATCAACTCATCAGAATCAACAGGACAGCAATACAAGGGCTAATCCCTGCATAGTTTTTGAAGATAAAAAATAAACTAGATTAATAGCTAAACCTAGCAACATAGTCAACTGACTCCTCATATAATAGCTTTCTTCAATGCAAGCCAAACACAACAAGCAACATCACAAGAGAACTTTTAATTGGAACAGAAATAAACAACTAAATGGTTATCAATAGAAAATAAAGAAAAATAAACATTAAATCAGTAATCTACAAACACAATATACATGATGCAGAATAATCTTTACTTTTGAAATGCCCAGATTGTGATATAAACCAGTCAAATAATGATAAAGTTACCTGTAATTTCGAAGCAACAAGGCAAATAACAATAGAAATTCTAGCCTATCACAGTAGGGTCTTAACATAGCAATATCTAATCAATAAAAAATTAAACTTTAGAAGTCAAATATCATCAAACTTCCAAGCATTGGGCCTGCTAGCATTAACACATTTATCTTATACTAGAAAAGACCAGGGTACAGAAACTAAAGTACTATAGAAGATCTCCCATAAAACTATATACATAATCTCTTTAATATAGAAGAATCAATTATAAAGGAACTCTATAATATCAGTTAAGAACTCAAAACTATATATATTTTGAAGTCTATACTGATGGTTCCATGAGCTGGCACAACAGACAATATTATATGAAAGTAGGATGGACTCTAACAAACAATAATAACAGATAGTTCAACTTTCAAGATCAAGTCAAAAACTTTCTCTCCTTAATCAGAGCCAAACTAATGGTCATCTTTACAACTATTTGTACCTTTTCTCATTATAGTAGAGTGCAAATATACATAGATAGCATAGCAACTATTAACTGTATTTGAAAAACTAATAAGCTTATTACTATATAATATTACAAAAAACAGAAAAACTCAAATATTCAATACCTAATCAAAGAAATCTGCAAGCAAAAAAATATAAAGATGGAACTATTAAAAGTCTGAGCATATAGAGAAAACATACAAAATAAACCTTTTTATTTTATTTTAAAACTGGCTCATTCCACGCCTTTTCCAATGCTTTATTAAGAAAAAATCATATTTAGCAACAATCAGGATGAATACTTTCCCATACTGTCTAAGGATTTACAGATCAATAGAAGAAATAGAACAGGGAGCTATCTATTTTTATGACTCAATCTATGTCTAACCTAACCAGGATATGAAAAATACATGACTGCCTAGTGTAAATACTTCTCTTTTAAAAACAAAGCAGGTGACTAGTGAGATACACAAGCTGTGCATTGCTCACCTATCTCCATATTCTAGAATTGACATTATCTAGAATACACTAATGCACCCACTGATCAACTTGTTGCTACCCACTATGGAGCCTAACATGCCAGAACTTGTACAAGAGTCCCAACACCATCCAATGTTGGATGTCTCTTGTACTAGTCTTGTGACTAGTCAGTATTAAAAGAAAAATTAAAATGGAGAGGGAAGGTTGAAAATATTTACAAGAAAATGAAATAGGGGAAAGAATAAAGGGATACCTAACAACTACTCATCCATCCAACTTTGCCTCAAAAGATATTCGATCCATAGCCTTGACACTTTCAGAGTTGATAAGAGAGAGAAGATCACAGTTCATATGATGTTTATCCACTTGTACAATTAGCCAGTGACTTATAATAGACCTAAGGTTCTTATAAAGCTTAAAAAATACATTCACGTCCTATATCACATGTATCCTTGTTTACACTTCTGTTAATCATGGAGCAACCAGTCCCAAACTTCAGCCAATCAATCCATCCAGAATCTGTATAACAGAAAATTTAGGATCAAGTTAAGGTAGGCAAAATTCACCAGAAAAACTAAGAAAACTGCTACATGCTGAGAGAGAAGCTGTTTTTGCCTGTGGTATTGATGTCTACCTACTGACTGGCATGGAGTTCTTGGCCCCAAACTTCTTCCTAAACTCTGGAACCTCTATAGGTAAGGGAGGGATGGTACTTTTTCATCTGGTTTCTTCTTCCTAAAAAAGCTTTCTTGTTATTAACTTCTTAATTGGAGAGTTTGTGAAGAGGAAAAGTAAACAAGAAGGGTGTAAAATGACTACTGCCAAGTGAGGCAGTTGTTTTTAAAGAGAGTTTTGAAGTTTTATTACTCTCAAAACATAAAGTTTTGAAGGAACGCTTCTTTGGAAGTGGTGGT
>CAJVPT010006828.1:0-10660 GCA_910592055.1 Acaulospora colombiana
TGAAAGTATTAAGACTTTATTAGCAAAGAAGTATAAAAACTTCTTGTGAACATCTTTTTTGTGTATGGTCAGAGGATCAGCGAAAAGAGTTTTTTTCCGACTCTTGAAGTTACTCTTTAAGGTGTTTTAAAAAAAATATTAAAGACTTTTTTAGTAAAGAAACAAAAACTTCTCACGAACATCTTTTTTGTGTGTGGTCAAAGGATCAGTGGAAAGAGTTTTTTTAGTTTATAGACTTTTTTATCAGTACTTTGATAAGGTGAAGGAGGATGGGACTAATCTCATGGTTACCCAGAATGAAGACTGGATTGGCACCAGGTACCTTGATGATCTTATCGACCACAAGAAGTTGCTGAGTTAAAAAGGTTGAAGTTCTGAAGAGAGTAAAAATTATACCAGTGGAATACTTAAAAGTATAGTCAACCTTACCTGTGACAAACCATGGAAGACCTTGGTGGGAGGAGGAATCTGTGGACCATGCCGAAGTCCCAAATCTGAAAACAGATTAGAGTATACGCAACGGTCTGATAATTAGATTACTCTATAAAATTGTTCTAAGAAAAATTAAGAGAGCATTATGTGGTTTTCCTTAATGGGCTAGTTAGTATATGTAGTATTTAATATATTTACCATGTATAAAATCATCATATATACAACATTATTTTTAAGTAAATAAAAACCACAGTAGTAATTAGTATTAGCGTCATGATGGGAACCGCAGGAGCAGATCTTGGGAGAAAAAATTTGGAAACAATCATCAAGGTAACCAATCCGATGGGAGGAGCAATCCACTATGAAGTTATCAAGAAAAACGCATATAGACTATATTTGAAGAGTAATTAAGAATGAAGCAATGGAAGACCATTGGTCGATCAATGGAGGCAATACCATTGAATTGCCAGCATGTTAGCACAAGATTATAGGGCTTGCACATATCAGAGTACAATCAGCTTTCTAAGGACTAAACATGATAAAAATCTATCATGGTATATACAAACAAGAATGTAAAACAAAGTATCAAGAACTAAGGAACACACTTCTCAAAGCCCCCTGAAAAAATATAATAACAATTCAAGTCCCATAGTGGACATTCAGATGCTATGTAGCCAGGTACAACAGGGCAACTGTCAAAATAGTGTCACATTGTGTCAAAATTGGGGTTTTTATTGGGTAATGGTAGTATAAAAAAATAGGTTAGATAAATCACTTGTGTAATCAATACTGTACTATTATAAATACTTAATAAAATTTCTCCAGTCAAGTTGGACTTTAAAAAAAAAAATTTGGTGATTATATAATAAGATACTGATCATCTTACAACATCTGTAGACTGGCCTGATCTGATAAGATCAGTTACAAGTGACACCATGTAGTGGTGGATTCTTTCATTTTAGCTATCTATAAGATAACCAGGTCTATGCCCAATGACATTTTACTGTTACCCAATGGAGTAATAAATTCATTGTGATGCAGTATTTTACTTGGCCTCCATGTGGTATTGAACTTTGAATCTTGTGATTGCAACCTGGAAGCACTACTACTATGCTATTGACTCACAGGTCATAATCACCAATTAATCATCAATTAATTATATATATATATATATATATTAACCTGCAGGTCAGCATAACATGTCTGTCTTTATTGTATATATGCTAGATATTTACAAATTATTATAACTTTCACATACTGACTTACTCATTATCAAAAAACTATTTCTCTAAATACAATCTAGGGAATGATATTTCGCTTCTTTACTAATTTAGATAATTCCTCTAATTAATAAAATCATTGCTTACAGGTTATCACTATAGATCATTCTAAGTTCTGTCTGCAGTTAAAAACTAAACTACTTTATTTCATGACAAATCCAATTCTTAATAATCATCATATACTTCTTTTCTTCTATTTCTTTGATGTCCTCCAGATCCAGATTCTCTAGAGGTAATGATAATTTTTTTGGTCCTGTTCAATTGTTTATTAGGTCTGGGCTTAGACCTCTTGTTTCTTTTGTTCTCTTTTATAATATTATATTTCTTTTCCCATTCTATTACTTTGGTACAGTGAATATTCTAGATCTTCTTTTTAAAGTTTGCTCTTATTTTCTAATAGAGTTTATCGATTATACTCTATGTGTTTGTTGGTAGGATCTTAAGCTGCTTTTTGAGATACTTCTTCAAGAAGATGGTCTTGCTTTCTTTCATATATCTACAGATAGTATTGAAAAGGCCCCTGTTGAATTTCTAAATCTTTCTAACTATTTGTCTGTCCAGTTACTTATTTTAGGTTTAACTTCTTTTTTTTCTTTTATTTCTTTCTGATAAGTTTATTGATCTTTTCATTTGTCTTCCACTATAAGTTCGTCCAAGTTTTCCTAGTAACTGGGTATTCAAAAAGATGTTTTAGTATCTCTTTATGAAGTTTACATGCTGGGCAAGTAGTTGTAATATATACATCTGATTTTTTCTTCTTAAGTATCTATAGAATTGGAAGTTCATTGTGAATTAAGTTAGTTAGAAAGCTTTTGTTTTTATTGATTTTAAAAGAGATATTGAAGGTATTGGTCAGATTGAACTGGTTCTAAAAGTTTGGCCAGTCTATAATTTTATTATTTTGGATCCAAAGATCCTAGATCTATTTCTGTGTTGTCCAGTCTAGTCTAATTTTTTTCTTATTGAACATTTTAATGAAGTTTCTAATACTAATTTTTATTGTGTATTCTCTCCATGCTACTATTGTGTGGACTCTTTCTAGCTTTGGTAGCTAATACCAAGTTATTGGATTCTCTTGCCTGGCCTGTTTGGCAAGTATGTCTACTTTATTATTGTATCTGTTGGTTCTGTGAGCTTTGATCTTTAGGATTTTCAGATTCAAGTCTTTCTTCTTTACTAGATCCTTGATCTTATTCTAAAGTGGCCAGTTAGTGATCTTTGTCCATCTTCTTGTAGATATCTCTATTTATGAGCAGATGGATTTCCATACTTTGACTGCAGTGTTGCAGTCAGTATAAATTGTAACTGTTGTATTTTGGGGGACTATATACAGTGCAATAAGAATAGCTAGTAATTCAGTCCTGATTGCTGATAACCATATGAATACTTCTGCTGAGAACTGTTTAACTATTTTGTCTTCCTCTATCATAATTCAAGTTAAACCTATTTCTAATTCACAATCTGTTATTTTTTTTTATAAGAGGCATCTATATAGAATGTAAGCTGATTAGTCATATTCCTTTTGTTGTATCTCAAGATACTTTTAAGTTCATCTTTGTATTCTTCTGTTTATATTGCTTTTTTTATTAGTGTAATATCCTAGTCATCTACTTGAATCTCTACTTCAACTGATCTGGGAGTTAATAAAGCCATTGTTTACTGAAAAATATTTGTCTGCCAGTCTATAGGGTTTCCTAACAGAAGGATTTGCTTTTTTTTTCTTAGTTTATTGTGTCGATTGAGCTGTGAAAGGAGATAGATCTGTGACTGGACTGTTTCTAAAGGTTGCTCTATGTTGTTTGGTTGAAGATGAGTATTATTACTAGTAGAATCATATACTAGTTGATATGGGGTGAAATAGATTTTGTTGTTTATAGATGCTATCTTTCCCCATATATCTGTGAAAGTATTAGCCTAGGCTACCCAGTAAATCTTCCTTCTATCTGGGTTTATTGAAAATACCTCAGTTTACATATAATAAACTATCTATTCAAGCCTATATAGAAAGTTTTATAGAAGATCTTGATTTACTGTTGTTTTTTCCCTTACTTTTATATATCATGAGGAAACTGGTCCCTTGTATTTGCTATAGAAAATTTGAACTGCTCTCTATTTCTTAAGTGTCATTGTGATAGTATTGATGAGCTGGTCTAGAAACATGATCTTGTGTTTTTGTAGTAATGGAATGACTTTTTCATATTCTTTATCCTCTTGCAATATAGATTTGATTTATAAGATATCTTTCTGATAATCAAATATGTTTTTCCATCTCCAATTTTGAAAAGTGACTTGTATACTATTTGCTAAAGTCAGTGTCATAGCTGCCAAGTTTCCTTTTATCAGCTTATAAGAGTTGATAGAATTGCTTAGAATATTATCTAGCTTCCAACATTTAATTTGACTTTATTTCAATTTAATTATGGTAGCAATACCAGAGGCCTTGTTGTTGTTAAGCTGACAGAAAAATGCAGGTATATGACTTTCTAGCTGTATTTCTCAAATACTTTTGAGATTATATATTCCTTTGTTGTGAATACAGCTATTTGAGATCATTCCATAGACTAGGGTCTTGTTTTTGAATACTTTTCTAAGCATGGCTATAAGATTATTGCATGTTTTTTTACTCAGGCATGTGTATTGTATTCTGTATTCTATTCTTGGAATCAGAACCCTATTGATAACATAGTGGATATATTTTTCTGTCAACTTCTTCTTGATTATTTCCTGGACTACTATCTTAATCTCTGATTTTATAAGTACATACAACATATCAGCCAAGACTTCTATTTTAGGTACAAAAATAGGTTTTTTAATAATTTCTTTTTGGAAGATTTTGTTATACTAACATTATATTAGAACATATCTTTGTATAATAGATTTTACAGACTTTTAACTCTCTTAAATATTTTTTCTTTTTTTTTATCTTTTCTTCTAATACAATTTACTAATAGAACTTTATATATACTAGATTAGATTAATTGTAAAAGTAATATGTCAAAATAAGTAGTTTATCAATTTGTTTTATTGTTTACCTAAGTATAGAAATAGTCTACAAAATTGTTTTGTAAACAAGAATATATATAATATATCTAATATAGAGTTATTGATAATTGATTTGTATCCCGTTCACCTGTGGCACAGAAAACCCAAGTAACAAAATGATAAATAGAAGCAAAACATAGAAAGGCCCAAGAAACAACAATATGCTATTAGTAGGTTAAACTACAATATAGACAAAATATTCAAGGGAAAGGTCATTCTTATCGAAAGAAAAAAAGAACAGATACCCAAAAAGAAATACACAACAATAACTTAAAGTGAAAACAAAAATGAAAAACAACCTTTTCCCTTCAAAAAAGTCCCCACTCCTAAACAGAACTATACAAACAACACTATGACAGCAACAAGCAGCAATAGAAACAACAACAGCAACTTCAGCTCATGAAGTGAGCAAGTCGAATGAGAGCAACTCCAAACATCAATAGCCATAGAACATACAAGTTCCAATGCGGAACCTCTGGCACAGTATACAGCAAGGCTAGACGACTTTGATATCGACATGGACCTCAACGAGGAACTCTCAGAAACAGAAGATGACTGGCAGACTGCTAGTAACAGTAAGGGAAAAACAGAAAACCGGTGACACATATGTCCAGTTCAAGACCACGACCCAGGTCACCATTCGATTCTAGACTTAAATTCAGATAGAAAAGAATCAAGCTCAAAGTGAAAGCCTCATTAATTCTTGTTGAAACTATCCACAAAAAGATACTTTACATTATGAAAGTCTTGAACTTCCCAGAAGGCCTTCTCCTAATCCAAAACTAACACCATGAAAATGAAGATTACATCATTACCATATTTAGAGATCAACAAGTAGCAGATTATGCAAGCAACCTCATATTATCAAATACAGACAACCTTCATTTATCACATATGGAAAAAACCATACATAGGCTCAATAAGGAATGCAGTATAAGAGTCTGGAATATTTCCCTGAACACAAGACTCATAGACGTACAACAAATTTTTGCCAAATTCGGGCAGATCAACAATATAAAAATAATAATCAAAAACATGTGACAATTTGCGACAATTACATTTACCAATAAAGAAGACAAACTCAAACTTCTTGATCAATGAAGTACACTAATTAAAGTAGAATCTTTGATACAGAGTGGGACCTCGAACAAATGAAGAATCAGGGCAATCATTCTCTCAAACTCACAAACCTTTCACCTAATACAAACGCCTTCGACCTCAAACTCATCTATCAAGAAACAGGAGTTAAAACCTGCTACATTCCTCATTTCCTATCATACAAATCCAGGAAATATGCAGTTTTCAGTTTCAGTAATAAAGACATACTCCAGCAATCACTCACTAAAACCTTTACACTAGAAAAAACAGTTCTTGAATGCAAACTGATCAACATCAAGCTCTGCACCATCTGTGATAGTTCACAACATCTAGTGGCAAACTGCACTATCAAAGAGAGAAGGAAACAATAGAAAGACTTCAATCGTGAACAAGCAAACAAATTTGGGAAACTATATCAATACTTCCGATTAACAAACTCAGCACTCATCCACAAACTGGTGAACCTACCATCAAGAAAGCCTTTAGCAATCTCAGGATCATACGCATCTGCAGTGAAAAATAAAACCTCCCAACAGCAACCCATAATTACCCAACATGATGAAAATCAAGGCATAGCAAGTATGCTAGTCAAAATTCAATGTAAACTCAAAACTATCAAGAAAGCGCTGTGCGATCTCAATAAAAGAATAAATAGTTTAAAACAATACTATTACATCAATGCTGAGGAGATGGAAGAAGACCATGACCAAAATCATGATGACAGTGAACCCACTATCCAACATACATTGAACTTGAATGATATATAACAACAGCAATAACAGCTACATACATTTATCGGTAACATGGATCACACAATAAACGCACTTGTTTTTACAATTTCTAATATAATTCTGATAAGTACAAACCACCCCCCTTCCCTTACCAATTATTAAATATGGGCAACACGACAAGCAACACTCTTATATCAAAAGAATTTACTTACCAACTGGCGCATATACTATAATATATAAACAATAATGACAAATAACCCAAAAATACCTCCAACCCATTCACACCTCAGGACAACCACACATATTACAATACAACAATATACGAATGAGTAATAGATAACAATCAACTAAACTCTCACAAGTCAACACACATAAATGAATCTCATAACTAGGGATTACAATGGATCGAATCAAATTGGATTTTAGGTAAATTTGATCTGAATCCAATTGGATTAATTTTGTTTGATCCGATCCATATCTGAACAGATTTATTTTTATTTAATCCATATCTATTTGATTAATCTGATATTTTTTAATCATATTTTTTTTTTTTTTTTTTTATTCTTTTTTTTTTACTTATTGTTCTATGCCATTGTTAAGTTTTATTTATAAACATTTATTTAAAAGTTTACATTTTTAATATTTATAATTTATTGCCATTCACGATCATTTTCTTCTAAATTAAAATATACACTTATATAATTTAAATTTTCTGCAGTACTACTACTGCCTTGATTTTTTTTTATTGATTCTTCCGGTGCTAGCAAAACAGGGGGATCCTGTTGCAATTGCTCTTGTCGATACTTCATATTTTATTCTTTTTCAGTTCCTTCTTTCCATTTTTTAATTGCTGTCACTGTTTTTTTTGCCAGGTTTTGTGATAAACCACTAGTTACACCTTCTTTCGGCAAAACAGTTGTGCTATGTAACTATTGTTCTGACTAGCAAAAAAATGTGTTGCCTTATATAAAAATTTAAATAAAAACTTAGTATTTTATATTTTAAGCTTTTTTATCATTTTTATAAAAATACCTGTTATCTCTACTTTTATTCCTCATTTAGCCGTGTAGAAGTTGTCTCCATCAAAATTCTCTTCTCAGCAAGTAAATTCTGGATCACCATTGGAGCGAATTCCTCTCAGACAGCTGGCTGCAATTGCATGGTCCAGGAAATTTGTATCAGTATGGGCAAATTTGCTGTATCTCCAGGATGTATATACTTCACAGAGACCCAAGGGATGGTTAAGTTTGATTTCCTTCTTGTCGTAAAAAACTGAGATACCTTTTTCAACTGCTCTATACTTGTTTCCATCTAACCTTGGAAGTTCATGCTTGGCAATTTTTTACTGTATACTTGAAGTTATATCGGTAGAAAAAATAATCATTATATAGTTAAACAGGAGGTTGTTCATCGCAACAACTTTTTCTTCATGCAGTTACTGCTGGCTTGTTCCTCGTAACTCTTTTAGTATATTGAAAACACGTGTAAAAATTCCACATTCCCTTGTCGACAGATATCTAAAACTTGTTGTCAGTACTGCTTAAGTATGAAATTAAACATAAATGAATTTTATATACCCAGCAGCTACTAGTACTCCTTGATTAAGTTTCGATATACTATCAGATTGAGCAACCCTTCTACGTAGCTAGAACATTTCCAGCATTGTACCTTGCATAATATTTAAAACTTTGGATCCAATCTGATTATGATATATAGCAAGTATCACCTTGCCTAAATCTTTGTCGCGAATTATAATTTCCTCATTTTTTTTTATTATATTCGATAGGCAGGAGACAGCATTAATGGCTTGTACATATGAAGACAGTGGATTTACTTTTTCATACACCCACTTTCCTTGGATTTTTTTTTTCGTCATATCTAGGCAGAGTTTCAAAAAATATCGTCTTTACTTTATGGGCAGTAGCAAAGTGTTTTTGTGTTATCAGGTTCTCCCTTACCTATAAATATAAAGGTGTTAACTAGGTTTTTTATTATTAAAACTGTTTGAACTTACAAAATTTTTATGTGCTTTTATTTTATTTTTTTTTAAATCATCAATATCTGCTTTCAAAGCAGCTGCAGTTTTTACATCATCGGCATGGCAAAATCTCAGAAACTTCACAAATTCTCTTCACCAATTTTCCTATTTTTTTATTAGCATTAATAAAATATATACAGCAAGTACATATACTTCAATATATTTATATTTGAAAAAGAATTAATATTAGGATCAGATACAGCCAGGCGAACACTTGTTAATTTAGTGGAAGGACTTTGTAGGCAGGCAACATACTTCTCAGGGTTATCATTTTTTAACAACATAAGGAAATGCAGGGTAGCAGTATAAATTTCTATATATATTTAAAAAACAGGTATTAGCTATATATATACATATACAACTTGTCAGTACAACAGGGAACTGATAACCTAGCTGCAAGTTAAATTGTCAACAATCCAATTTGCAACTTTACAAATGCCTGCTTAAATATTTTCGAGAGCCCTGCTTTAGTCCAGGGTTTTCTACTAGAGACAGCAGCAGCAATGTAATAGATTTAAGTTTGCCTAGTATTTTGTCAACAAAATTTAATATATTAGTCCAGGGTTTCCCACTGGAGGCAATATCAAACTTTATCGACAGCAGCCACTTGCACTTTTACAAAGCCAGCCTATAAGCATTAGTTCAGAGTTTTCTACTGGAGGCAACTTTATAGACTTGCTAGGTAAAAGGCTTTTTGATTTTTGTTCTCCCTCTTTAATTGATTCACTCACTATTAGCTTCGATCTGTTTCTGTTTCTTGGAGACATGCATTATATTGCCTATACCAGTATTTGTAAAATAAATATAAGGTACAGCAGCAACAAATACAAAATGCCTTGTACTTACTTGACTATAAATATAGTGGGAACAGTATATCAATGCAAAGGTTTGGTCGACAGTTTAGGTGCCAGGTTATTAAGTCGATAAAAGATGCCAGTCAAAGTAATTGAAAAAGGTGTCAGTTTATTTAATCGAAAAGAAAGAACTGAGTATACAATTGTAGCAAAAGCAAGGACAGTTAATATAACAGCTGTAAAAACAGTAGCAGCAGTAAAAATATACCTTCGATTGTAGTTATGTATTAATAAGCAGCTGTATATATTTAAATAAAATTGATCATTTAGCCTATATATAAAGAAGTGTATACATTTCTTACAAGCTAGCAAAAAAAACAAGAAAAAAAACATTTGCAGGTAAAAAAAAAATTGCTTGGGCAAGATCCCTGGCAGCAGGGTCAGTAAAAGTAAAAGGAAGCAAAATAAAAAATTGACAAAAAAAATGATAAAAAAATTGGTAAGTTTTTTTTATTTATTGTTCAATCATGTTTCTCTACTGTAGATCACTCTTATATCGATCGATTTTTAACAATTACTATCTATCCAAACAATTACAGCAACTTGCATCAATTGGTCTGCACAGTATTATATTGGATTCTATGGTAGTGTTGTTTTATAAGTGCTGCAATATAAAGGTTGCTTATTTTGTTAAAATTTCTTTTACTATAGAAAAAGTCTAACAATAAATAACATTCCAACAATACATCAAACAATACAGCAAAAAAAATAAAATTTAAAATGAATCACCAGCATTCCTTGCCAGGGACCCTTTCCACCATAACCCAAGCATATGCATACTCTAACTGTTTTGCCTAATGGCTGATTTCTTATGTCATTTATTAAATTTTTACTTGTCGAAAAGATTTGTTCTGATGGAACACTCATTGCAGAAGCTGCCAAATAATCATGTGCCATAAGTGCCAAACATGGAAATTGATGTTCATATATTTTCCACTACTCTAATATATCAGTTTCATCACCTACATTTGGAAGAGAAAAATATAGCTACAATTTATCTGGTTTTTCTACATGGTGCCATTTAAACAGCTTTGAACTAGCTATTTCTTGGATATCTTTGCCACTGTCTATTGCAGTATTTTCTATGTCACGCTTCTTGTATTTTTGGAAAGCTTCTAAAAAACTTTAAAATTGCAACATACTTAATATTTATTTTATTGTATTTAATAAAATATAAAAATATAC
>CAJVPT010006829.1:0-10660 GCA_910592055.1 Acaulospora colombiana
GGAATTTGTTGGCGAAGAGCGCTAATAATGTTGACAATAATTTGAACAAGCAGGCAATTGATGAAAACGGTGAAAATGTGGAGGACGAAGAATCGATAAAACAATCAGACGCTAAAGATGAATCATGTAATTTGAAATAATTTAAATTTCTAAATTTTTAATTTTACTTATTTGTTAATTAAAAATTAATTTGTAATATAAAATACTATACGTCGATAGACTTAACGAATTATAAATTCATAATATCTTCGATTTATTGTTCCTATGTCCTGAGGGCACACCCGTGACTACTGCGGTATACATACGTCCATTTTTTGGAACACATAGTTTAATTATTTCTTGTACGATGGTTGATCAAAAACTATGTTAATAAAAATGTTGATATAAATGATCGATTTTTAATAAGTTAAACCAGTAAAAATAATTTTTATTTTTCGATTTCTTTTTCAAATTTTGCATCAACAATTTATAATTCGGATTATCAACCCATCTTCCTTCTTCTCCACTCAATGAACCTGCCAAATGATATACACTTTAGTTCCAGTATTTTACCCGAATTTAAATCGTTTTCATTTAATCCGTTAACGAAAACATCGATAAAGCCAAAGCGACCCTGCACCAGAACTTTTTGATTCGTCAATTACAAGACGTACTTCAGAACACTAATGATTTGTGGGAAGTAGCAATTCGATTGCAGTACCTCATTATACTCACTAAATTCTCTAAATACAAATGTTGAAATTACCTCCTATTAATCACCGAAAGAATCGGTACATTGCTATTTGAGAATAAAAAAAAAAAAAATTAGTAATCAAGTAAGAAATTGGTTGACTAAAAAAAACGACCAGGTGCACCATACGGTATTCAGTTAATTTAATACATTGCCAAATAAATTTCTTATAAATTTTTTATAAATGATGATCAGATATACTGTATACTACTTGGAAATAGTCAGTAAATATGCACCAATTCGGATAACTTTTAAGGGTACCTTCCCCTGCGTTGCCCCTACTTATGTGAGAATCGATCCTCGCGGGACAGACAAGGGGTAGCCTCACCAGAATCCCAATATTATTGATTGCTATCCTTACACAATGAGAACCGATCCTCATCCGCTAGGATAGATATCATATTGACCACATCGAAAAAGCCACCGCACAAGATGACCGATAATTCATCATAATAACAGGAGTAATATAGAAAAAATAAAATAAAATAAAATAAAATAAAATCTTAAACCAATATCTCACCTTTCGGTCTAATTTCGATACGAATTCTCTGACCTCTCCTAAAGTTTTAGAGTCATCTTTTATCTTTCGAATTACATCAAAAAAATATTGATCATAAACATCTTTTTTGGAACTCGGGTAATTATTCTGAATCCAATTTCCATAATGTTCAAGTGACCATTCGTTAAAAGAAAAGGTATAGAAATATATGGAGAACAGAAAATTCGAATTTTTTATGTCTCTAAGAACAGGAATAAGTTTTTCACTTGAAAATATTCCTATAAAGAAAGGTGTTAGACAAAAAGTTTTGCAACAAACTAACGGTACACCAAATGCATTTGCATACCAGTATTGATTTCGGTGATTAAATTTAGAAGCGTCACAGTAGGGCCCACCTTCAATCGACAGTCGATTAAATCTCTTCTACTCAATTGAAGAAAGTTCGAACCTGAAATTTTTTGTCTTCTCAAAAGCGAAAAAATCTTCTTCATCAAGATTTAATTCTTGATTCCTCAAGAATCCTATTAACCTTTCTATTTTCCATTTTTTAAAGATATCAGGTAAACTAGACATTTTAATGTTTAAGACAAAGGTAAACATGCAAATTACCTACTACTACAAGCGTGACGCCGAAGCCACTCCCTACTACTACTACAAGCGTGACGCCGAAGCCACCCCCTACTAGTATGGGGTGGCTTCGGCGTCACGCTTGTAGTAGTAGTATGGGGTGGCTTCGGCGTCACGCTTGTAGTAGTACCTTTTACGCAACTCGTGCATTTCTTCGTAAGGTTGTCATCAGTGGCTTGCATCATTATTACGTCACTGACTTTATATATGCTCACATTTCTCTAGCCCAAGTTGATCCGACTTTCAGTAAGAGTTCTGAACAAACTCAAGGAACGACTTGTCTATGATGAGTCAAGAGGAGGAAGAATTTCCGATTGGCCTCAAGTTACAGTTGGAAAATAAATGCAAAGAGAGAAAGAAGAGAAACGGTCAGAGGCCATAATCTAGATAATTTAGAGAAAACCGTCTCGCGCTCCCGTGGAAACACCTGTGGAACGTGACTCAGGAACAGAGGAGATATAGACAAGGCAAAAGACGTCAAGGAAGCGGATTCAGGAAGACTCTTCGTATCACGTAAGGAAGCACAAAAGGAGGAAATTAGAATATCTCTCCATCTGTGAAAAATGTAATTAAGGGCTGTCGACTCGAAGGGCTTTTGTCAAAGTTAGTCCACAGCATATGGTCTAGAAATTCGGAACCAAAGGGTAGATTTTTGAAACCACTAATTTTGACACCGAATTCACCAAAGTTTGCTCGAGGACAGCTGAGAAGAACGATCGGGAACTTGAATTCTACCAGAAGGGTATTCCACCAGCAGAAAGACCGCTACGGGGGACGCGGTACAAGATTTAGGGGTCGCGGATCACTTCATACACGTGGGGCAGAAAAGGATGCGATCTACCAACTACATTGGGAAGCGGAGCATATTAGGTGCACAGCATCAGCAAGATCGGCTAATTGATACAACACTTCGGAAAGTTAGATCAGAAGCGTATCGTCGAGCAGAGACAAATGATACCTCTATAGATATGGAATAGCAAGAAATAATAAAAATCAAGAATGAACGGAAAAGGAAGAAGCAGTAGGATGGCCGTCTGCGGCATTTCGAGAAAAATGACGTCAAATATCAAGAGACCAGTAGGTATTAAAGATAATAGAGAAAGTACTGGATTTAAACCTAGCTTATTATTCCCGACAAAATCAACGACAAATACATTTAGGACGAGAAGACGAAATATTAATAGAAAATTCGATAAAAGAGTTCAAGGAAAGTGTATAATAGTAAAAGTGCAAGACCCATCACATATGAAATTGAAATCAAAGCAGAAAGAGGGAAAGAAGAGAGCAGTACTGGACGCGAGAATACTGAACGATGCAATCCCGTAGACATTTCAAGATGTCGACAATGCGCAGTGTAAAATATTGCTTCCACAGAAAGAATGGATGACGAAATTATATACAGGATCTTACCCTCACGTTCTCCTAAGCAACAGGACGGCACGATGGCTGGGGTTCGAATGCGAAGGGAAAACGTGCAAGTTTGCAGCGATGACGTTTGCGCGCCGAGGGTATTTATGAAGATTATGACAGTAGCATTTACTCCTTTAAGAGCTCGGTCAGTGAGAAAGCACTTAAAGAATTGGGATTCCTCATGAATATGAAGAAATGTCGACTAACGCCGTCGCGGAAACAGGAATTTTTGGGGTTTCTACTGGATACGGAGTCAATGGAGATAAAGCTGCCTCATTAAAAGGTGAAAAAAGTCAAGAAGGAAATAAGATCAACTACGAAGAAAGAGATGATCACGGTAAGAAAACTTGCATCACCAATAGGCTTACTGAATGCGACAACAGAAGCGATTTCACAAGCCAGGCTCAAGTATCGGAGTCTGCTGCACAATTACACAAGGCACTGAAGTCGAAGTCGTGGGAGACGCTATTTCGGAACTGACTAAAATTGATCGTCCATGTTAAGCAAAGACAAGCGGTGGCTTTAGACCGAACTTGTTGGTTCATGGAAATCTTCCAGTTATCGCCGGAATTCTCCACGGCGTTTTTTTCTATAACCATAGTACAGTGATTAAAAATTTGGCTCTATTTTCGTTGAATATAACTTGAGCTGGAATAGTAATAGCAATGAGGGCGAGCCATTACCAAAACGTCTCTCCCGACGCTAGGTTCTGGAAATAATGTAGCAAAACCAAAAGGTTATATGCAACGAATATAGGTATTTGCAGGCGAGAAAAGTTCATTTTATATCTACCTATAAACAAGATCTGATGCATATTTATATTTTCCATTCAAGGATATTAAACGTGAAAAGGCTGCAATAAATGCGTTTAATAACAAAAGGTTTTCCGGTATAAATATGAATAATTATTTTTGAAAACAACAAAAATGTTATAACCGATTTTTTTTCATATACAATATAAATTCTAGGAGTACAATTATAAAGTCAGAAAAATTCCTGTCCGCCTTCGAAAATAATTGTCCATATATCAATGATCGATTATAGTTTATTTTGATATATAGCTCAGTCAATTATTTGTTTTCTTGGCAAAACCGTTTCCCTGGGAAAATGATTATTTATTATTTCAAAATAAATCGCATTATTACACAGAAGAAGTAAATATAGCAATATGCTATTCATGTAACCAGCTTATTTTCAATAAGTACGTAGAACGAAAACATCATATCACAGAAATACTTGAACACATCTACAGGCCTTAAGGCATGCGCCTCAGAACCCGCTCAGCACTATAAATTATTATTAATCGATATAATCGATTAACTCATTTATATACAGTATATCTATTCGAAATAAAAATGCAATATAAAAATAATCATTTATTATACCTGCTTTAAAGTTTTTCTATTAAATAATAAAAAAAAAAATAATTTTTTTTCCATTGTCCTGAAATCATGTTATGATTAGGTAGAATATTAATTATCTTTAAATATCTCAATTTCTTTTTCAAGATCGAATGGTGTGCCCCATCGAAGTGAAAAAGAATTCTGACTTAGGTTTATTCACATCAATAACTATAAACTCCTTACAGTATTCCTCAGGTATCCAACAATTTTTTGAAGCTTTCATCAGTATAAATGTTTATAATGTGGGTAGTATTTTCACGAATATCTATAGGGATTTTGTGAAATTTTTGAGCAACATAGATTTCATGACGACCTCGGGTGAAAAATGGAACGACTTTTTTCTGTATAGCTGGATGGCCTTCATTAATGTACATCTTTTGGCATTAGCACCGCTAGCACGGCTAAATTTTGGGATCTTGGATTTTATCGGGAATTAGTGTAGAGGACGTAACATTTTCATAAAGAAATTTCATTTAAACTATGTCCAACGAGAATTACATCATCATATTTAATATTGCATTTTCCTATCTTTCTTCTTAAACATATAATAAAATTTGGACATTACTAACAAGTTTAAAAATAATATTGGTCTCACCTGAATTGTTAAACCCTGCTATTACGACACGTTGGGCTATGTGGATCAGATATTTTTTCATCATCTACTGTATATTGAAAAATAACAGATTTCATTTTTATAAGGTAAATAATCCTTCTCTCATAATTGGCCATTTACATGTATACAGGAAAATAAATCTGCATCAAAGCTAATTTTGGCGAGATCTATACCTCTCTTTTTTATACAGGGTGTCTCAAAATCATTTAAAGATCTTTGACAAATTTTATATTAGATTTTTGGTCCCTTAACTCTTCTTATATAATATAGAACAAAAGTAAGATAATCACCACTATCAAAAAAAAAAAATATACAATGCAATAAAGATCTTCCTTTTAACTATTTATTATAACTCTCAAAAGCTTAAGAAAGTAAAAAATGTCAAGCCGCAAAAGGAGCTGATTATTCATAAGTGATTATAAAGAAATTGTTAAATGGATTCTTTTGAATAGATTGTTATAACAATGAAGTTATAAGTAGTTTTTAGAAAAAACTACCTTGAGACTTAACCAAATCTTTTTATGCCTCTATCTTAGTTTTGTATATATATGATAGAAGAACAGACTCTTCTATCAGCAGGTTACATAAGCTTTTGGCATTAGTGACAAACTCACCGATCAGCCTGTTATAATAATAAAAAATAAGATTTCTTTAATACTAGAAGATTATGCATTAATATACTTCAAAAATAAGAAAAATTTGAAAGAGACACTTTAGCAAAAATTATGATTAAGAACCAAAGACTAATATGAAGTACAAAAAACTATTATCAGCATCTATGTAGAATATCTATTGACTTAGACAACTTATATGAATTAGATATTTCAGATGATCTTACTGAAAAAGAAGAAAAACTGAAATACAATAGTCATAAAAAGGAAATAAATGACTAAATTGAGATGAAATATCAGAGTATAGCAATAATAAATACTGGAAATAGTAGGAATCAATATATAAGAACTAACAGACATATATTAAGATTAGATCTACTAAATACTGATAGCAATAGAGAGCCTTTAAGTAAAAGAAGAAGTTATACTTTATATAGAGAGATATAAAGTTAAGAAGAAGAAGAAAATAGTGATACCAATATTAGACAACAAGAGAGACAAACAACAAGATGCAAAATTAGAAGTCTCTTATCAAATTCAGATAAGGAATCTAAAGTATCTCAATTATATAAATTAATCGAAAAACTTGATAAAAGAATAGATAAACTGGAAAAAGGTTTACTTGAAGAATCAACTGTTCCTAAAAGAAGTACCAGTTCAATCACAGAAAAATAAGAAATACCTGTCCATTATTCTTAACATCCAAACAATTAACAAGAGCAAAATATATCAGGAGAAGCAAATTAATACTAAGGATCAACAATATGATCAAGATCTTGAAATTTTTCTCTTAATAAAAAAAAATTCATAAATAATAAAATACCATTAGAAAAAAAAAATAAGAAAATATAGATATCAAAAAGAAATAATAAAAATTTAAACACACAATATTAAAGGCATTACTAATAAAACAAACCAACATAACTTTATAGAAAAAATATTAGAGCAAGATATTGTAATTATAGATCTATGTGAAACAAAACTAATTAAAGCAAAGGTGAAATGGATTTTTCAAAATCAAGTAATATATAAGCACTTCCATAGTATCAACAAAAATACTTTTTATGGAGCAGGAGTTGACTTATTGGTAAAAAAGAATCTGGAAAAAAAAATAGTATCAGTAAAAGAGATATAAGGATACATGATAGTAGTCAACATGTTTATAAGAAGAAATAAGATATGCAACATTCAGATTTATATTTTCTCTGATAATCAATGAAGTAATAGGGTACAAGAGAAATATAAAACTTCATCAAAGAAAAGCATAGATAAAATTTTCATATAATAATTATGGGAAATTTCAATTCTACATATAACCTTGTAAAAAATAGAGCATCAACTTCTAGGGCAATATTCAAATCATATTGATATCCAGAAATTAGGCTATTTAACTCTCTAGATAAATAAGCTTTCATAGATATACAGTATAAGCAATATGAAAAAAAAAGAACAAAACTTCAACAAGATGGAATGTTACTAGCAGTAGCTAGATAAATTTTATATAGATATCACAGAACCTTACAAAATTTCCAATATTATATTTCAACAATTAAAGTATAAAGAAAATTATTGGCAGTGACTATACAATGCTTATGATAATATTATATGATAACAATATTTTCACAAGAGATATTATCAATCAATCTGCTATAAAGAATAAAAGAAAAATTAATATTAAAGAATCAATAGTAGAATAATAGTAAGCATTTAAGAAAAGTGTAAACCATAAGTTTAAAATAATACTAGAGCCTTTATTAAAAGAAGAGCCAGAAGAGAGTAAAAGAAAAACTCATACAATCATAATATGGAAAGTTTTTGAAGAACAAATATATAAGATAGTACATAATAAGCTAACAAGTAAGATAATATCTATTGTTCAAGAAAAACATTATAAGCATGGTTCAGAATATTTTATTTTTATTTTTTTATTGTAAAACTGGCTCATCCCATGCCTTCTCCAGTGCTTTAATAAGAAAAGATCATATTTAGCAACAATCGAGATGAATACTTTCCTGTACTGTCTAAGGATTTATAGATCACTAGAGAGAAATAGAACAAGAAGCTATCTATTTTTATAACTCGATCTATGTCTAACCTAATCAGGATAAGGAAAATACATGACCACCTAGTATAAATAATTTTCTTTTAAAAACAAAGTGAGGGACTAGTGAGATACACAAGCTGTACATTGCTCATCCATCCCTATATTCAGGAATCGATATTATCTAGAGTACACTAATGCACCCACCGATTAGCTTATTGCTATCCACTACGGGGCCTAACATGCCAGGACTTACACAAAAGTCCTAACACCATCCGATGTTGGAGGTCTCTTGTATTAGTCTTGCAACTAGTCAGTATTAAAAGAAAAAATTAAACCAAAGGAGAAAGGTTGAAAATATTTACAAGAAAATGAAATAGGTGAAGGAATAAAGAGATGCCTAACAACTACTCATCCACCCAACTTTGCCTCAGAAGGTACTCAATCCATAGCCTTGACACTTTTGGAGTTGATGAGAGAGAGGAGATCACAGTCCATGTGATGTTTATCTATCTGCACAACTAGCTGGTGACTTATAATAGATCTAAGGTTCTTATAAAGCTTAGGAAATGTATTTATGTCTCATGTCATATGTATCCTTGTTTACATTTCTGCTATTGTGGAGCAATTAGTCCCAAACTTCAGCCAATCAATCCGTCCAGAATCTGGTATAATAGAAAATTCAGGATCAAACTAGGGTAGGCAAAATTCCTCAGAAAGATCAAAAAAACTACTACATACTGAGAGAGAAGCCATTTTTGTCTGTGATATTGATGTCTGCCTGCTGGCTGGCATGGAGTTGTTGACTCAAACTTTTTTCTGAGCTCTGGGACCTCCATAGGGAAGGGAGGGAGTGTACTTTTTCATCTGGTTTCTTCCTCCTAGAAAAGCTTTCTTGCCATTAACTTCTTAGGTAGGGGTTTGTGAAGAGGAAAAGTAAACAAGAAGGGTGTAAAATGACTACTGCCAAGCGAGGCAGGTGTTTTTAGAGAGAGTTTTGAAGTTTTATTACTCTCAAAACATAAAGTTTTGGAGAAATGCTTCTTTGGAAGTGGTGATCAGAGATCTACAGAAAAGAGTAATATATGAGTATGGTTCAAAATATGTCAAATATAGATGAGCTATTCAACTAAAAACACTTCTTAAGAAAGCACAAACTTTACAAAAATCAAACAAGCTATAGGCCCTTAGTGTAATAATTAAAAAACACAATATAGCACACAACTCCAATCACAAAATTGAAACTATTGTATTCAATATAGTGTTTCAAATATACTATGAACACTATTGAAAAAAGAAATAAGTAATGCAATAGAAGGTCTAAAACTAACCTGCTGGAATACAGAGGCAAAATAGATAAAAGATGCTATTAAAAAGGCTCTAGAACAAAGATATAAAATTTGAAAATAATCAAGAAGAATGGTAAACTCATTGACAGATAGGAAGTAAATTAAAATGGATTTGGATAGAGTCAAAGTCAAAAATGGGGAAAATGTCTACATAACAACTAAAAAGAATAAAAAAGAAAAAGAGATAAAAAAATATTATCAAGAAGCATTTAGAATATGAGATACTACTTCAATGGCCTAACAGAAGACTAAAAAGAAGAATACAGTTCCAGAAGCTATATTAAAGAAAAATAGTATAAGGATTTCTTAAAGCTTATTCTTAAGAAGAACTAAATGAAATACTCTGAGTGCTCCCAAATAATAAAGCTCCAGAAAAATCACAAATCAGTTACAAAATGTTAAAAAAATTAAATCAGAAGGAAAACTTTACCTAAAGAAAATATTGAACTCTTTTTAAAATAGAAGATTACATTATATGGATAAAAACAAAATCATATTTATTCAATAGCAAAACCAAAGCCATAGGAGTGCAAGCTCATCAACATAAGATCAATAGTACTGCTAGAAGCTACATAAAAGTATTTTATTAAAATTCTTACAAATAGACTAGAAAATATTTGTAAGAACAATAATATCTTGAAAGGTCCCAACTATACAGGATTATTAGGAGAAAGTATAGCTGAATCAATACAAACTCTTAACAATATCTGTGAGAAAGCAAGAGAAAACAAAAAGGAATTATGGATTTTTTTTCAAGATATAGCAAAGGTATATAATATGATTAGTCTCAATATACTAGTCAAGGCTATGAAAAGAATCAAAATTTCAAAAGGTTTTATCCAGATCATAATAAGTCTATTTTACAATAAAAAGTTTAACATGATATATAAAAAAGATCCAATAGAAGCAATCATTACAGGAGATGGAATAGATCAAGAAGAAACTATTTTATCTTTAATGTAGAGAATATTTTATAACTCTTTATTATGTAAGATCCAAAATAATGAAATAAAAGAATACAAAATATCAGTTACCTGAAATCCAGATTTGAAAGGGAATAGTAATAAAAAGTTAAAGTTATGACATGCAGCAATAGCTTTTATGGATAATATCACATGAATAGTTTAATTAAATGAAGATATAGAAAAAATATTAGAAGAAGCAAGAATATTTTATTGAGCAAATAACTTTCAAATTAATAATAATAAATTAGTTCTAGTTACTACATCAGGAAATTTTTTGGGTGGAGATCTCGGAGATCTCGATCATAAAAAAATTTTTATAATGAAAAACTCCAGGTGTTTTTTCATAATGAAAATTTTTAAAAATATGTGAAAATTTATAATGTATTAAAATAAATATTTATTTAATAAATAT